>ML677410.1:498107-765140 GCA_007922305.1 Dermatemys mawii
GCCAGGAAGCGCAGGACCCACAAGTACAGACTTGGAGCTTTGTCACACCTCTCTCACTTTATCCCTACATGTTCTGATTTCAATAAGGTAGCTTTCCTTGCTGATCCCTCCCATCTTCCACTCCCTGTATGCTTTCTGCTTTTTCTTAATCACCTCTCTGAGATGCTTGCTCATCCAGCTTGGTCTACAACTCCTGCCTATGATTTTTTCCCCCTTTCTTGGGATGCAGGCATCTGATAGCTTCTGCAACTTTAATGTAAAGTAATCCCAGGCCTCCTCCACATTTAGATCTCTAAGTTCTTCAGCCCAATCAACTTTCCTAACTAATGTCCTTAATTTTCTAAAGTTAGCCCTTTTGAAATCGAAAACCCTAGTCGCAGATCTATTTTTGTTTACCCCTCTATTCAATTTGAACTGAATTAGTTCATGATCACTAGACCCAAGATTGTCCCCTACAGCCACTTCCTCTATGAGATCCTCACCACGCACCAAAACCAAATCCAAAATGGCATCCCCTCTTGTTGGCTCAGTAACTACTTGATGAAGGAATCCATCAGCTATTGCATCTAGGAAAATCTGAGCTCTATTATTATTATTACTAGTGCTTATCCTCCAGTCTATATCCGGGAAGTTAAAGTCTCCCATGATCATGCAGTTCCCATTAATATTTACTTCATTAAAAACATTAGAGGTCTCTGTCCATATGCAAATTAGATCCCTGTGGTCTATAACACACTCCAAGCACTATCCCAGTGGAAGCTTTAGTAGTTTTCTTCCCCAATGTGATTTTTGCCCAGACGGACTCAGTCTTATCTATTTCATCACTTCTTATTTCTTTATAATCTACCTCATCATTTATATATAATGCTACTCCACCATCTTTACCTTTGGTTCTGTCTTTCCTAAACAGGACATACCCTTCAATACCTGTACTCCAGTCATAACTACTATTCCACCATGTTTCTGTTATCCCTATAATATCTGGTTTCACTTCCTGCACCAATAGCTCTAGTTCCTCCATTTTGTTACCTAGGCTCCTCGCATTAGTGTATAAACATATTAATTTTTGCTGTTTGCCCTCAATCACATTCTTTACCCGATTAGGCCTGGACAATCTACCACCAGTATTACCTATTAGGCTGGTATCCACACTGCCCTTCCTCCTTATGTCCTTTTCCTTACCCATGGCTATATCCTCTCTCACTTCTTTTTCTTTCCTCTCTCTGTTAAAATCTGGCAAGGAGATTACCTGGACATCTCCCAACCATCTCCCCCAACTTTCTAGTTTAAAGATCTCTTAATTAGTTGTGCCAGCCTCCATCCTAAGTCTATTTCCTTCCCTACTCAGATGAAGTTCATCCCAAGAGAACAATCCTCTGTTCATAAATGCCTCCCAGTGGCTATACATCCCAAAGCCCTCCTTATACCACCACTGCCTGAGCCATCTATTAATAATCGTAATCTTGTGATCCCTTTGTTGCCCTCCTCTAGGAACAGGCAGAATCCCACTGAAGATCACCATTAGCCTCTATTTCCTTAAGCGTCTTCCCCAGCCTGGCATAGTCTCCCTTAATACGTTCCACTGAGAATCTATCGGTATCATTTGTTCCCACATGAAGGATGATCAGTGGATTCTTTCCCGCTCCCTTTGGGATCCTTTTCAACGTCAGGTCTACATCCTGCATCTTAGCACCCGGTAAACAGCATACCCTTCTATTCTCTGGGTCAGCTTTGGTTACAGGCCTATCTAATCTTCTCACTATGGAATCCCCAATCACATAAACCTGCTTTTTCCTGGTGACAGCACTATTCTCCAGTCTATCCACTGTTCTCTCAGGCTGCAAGTCCTTTCCATTCCTATTCGCTCTTTAACCCATCCTGTATCCCCCTAGGGCTCATCTCCACTGACTCATCTCCTATAGGGCTAGCTGCTCTTCTCTTCTTCCTTACCCTTCCACTTTCAATGGCCACCTGCTGTATCCCCTCTTCATTTTTCAACTCTGCAAACCTATTCCCAAGCTCTATTTCTCCTTCACTAGCCCATCTCTTCCTCTGCCTGGTTCTCTTAGTCACGTTTCCACTATCCATTCTCTTCACCCAGCAATCTCCCCTCAGAGTCTTTCACTCCCACTTCCATCTGTAAGTCTGAGCTTTCCCCATCAGCTGCCTCGTATCCTTGCTCCATAATCTGCTCAAACCCCCTTCTATACTCAACCAAACTTTCTACCTGCATCTCCAGTCCTCGGATCTTTTCTTCCATCAGCTCTATCAGGAGGCACTTCATGCAGACGAAACTGTTTCCAGACACTCCCTCCAGTATCATATAGATACCGCAGTTTCCACCTCCAGTCATCCTCATTGTGTCTTCCAGTGCTTGGATCATTGCCACTGCTACCTCTGTATCTGTTCTATTCTTCCCACCTAAATCCTGTTAGTCTGGGAAACACAGAAAACAAGGGGTGGGGGTGGGAAACACACACAAACCACAAAGAGCAAACTCCCCTGTTTGCAGCCCTGTTAGCTAGCTCCTGCACCATTGCAGCTGGCTGGCTACCTTTCTAGGACCCCTACTCGGAGAAACCCCGCCCCCTAATCAGGGCTAGCTTCTCTCTCAGCACAAAACCCCTACAAGCCTCTACGCATACAAATAATACAAAGAACAAAAATACAAAACCAAATACAAATACCTTCTCCTCCAACAGAACTCCCACTCAAACTCCCCTGTTTGCAGCTCTGTTAGCTGGCTCCTGTGCCACTGCCTGACTGGCTGCCTACCTTTCTAGGACCCCTACTCAGAGAAGCCCCATCCCCTAATCGGGGCTAGCTTCTCTCTCATAATTACTGGCTCCCAAAAGGCCAAGCTCTTTGACACATGCACGTGTTATAGTTTAATCTAAACTCTCCTGGTTCCAGTTTCTTTCTGCCTTCCAACCCCTAGGCCTCAGTTCAACTTTCTCTCTCCATCGGGCACACTCCAACCAGTCAGGCTTTCCCTGCATAGTCACATAAACCTGGGCAAAATGGCAGTGTCATTAGACTACTGGAAATAGACTCTAATTAAATAAACTATGCACATCATTTTGTAGCTCCCAAAAGCCTCCTGTCAAAGCCACTGAAGTTAGTCTCCTTGGTGGTAGGTAGGTTAGAACACAGCCCAGGAGTCATCACTTCAAGTTCTCTTGCTCTCACTCCTCCCAAAGGAAAGTCCTTGAACTTTTTTTCTATAAGGTGATATGCACCTGCACAGGGTTGTTTTCTTTATTAATACCTTGTGACTATATGTTCCACTGGTTAATTATATGTCACTTATGTATTTCTGCTTTCTGTCTGAATTTCTGTATTTAATTTCAGTGCTCCTTGTTCCTGTATTACGGGGAAGGGTATACAGGACACATGATCTATAAAATGCTAAAATCCTCTATCTTCTATTGCCTTCTACTTTCTTCACTTTTTTGTCATTGACTGTGAGTTGTCACTGAACTATCTTTAATGACTCCTGCATCTCTTTCCTGAGAGGTTACAGCTAATTCAGAGCCCATCCATGTGTGCAAGAATTTCAATAATAAATCAGTTCTCCCTGCCAGTCTGTGCCACAAACACTCCTGCAGAGGAATGCAGGCCTGACTCATTCCACTGGGCATGGACCTGTCTCTGTTTGGGACCATCTCATCCTGTTTCAGATGATTACTGTGAACTCCCCTAGAAACTGGAGCACATCCCACCTGCCTGCACTAATAATGCCAACTACCTGCTTGCCTCTGCTCTAACTGGAAGGAAACAATGCTTAAGTGTGAGAGAGAGTGGTTGCCACAGAAGAGGAGGGGCTTGAGAAAGGAGCAAAGAGTATACGGTACAGAGACCAGAAGGTGAGGACAGACCTGAGGGGGTGAATAAAGGGGATGAAAGAAACACACGTGCGTATACACACACACAGCCATCACACTAAGATGTTCTCTTCCATGGTAGCTCAAAAGGTTTTCATCTTTTAACTAAGACAGAGATGAGAGGTTTATTCAAGTAGAAAATTTTTAATTGCATTCTCTTGTAGTCAAATATTAATGGAAGGACCTTGTACATATAAAAGTGAATAATGCAACAGCTTATCTAACAACATTGTTTTCACATTCACTGCGGCCTGTGAACCTTCATTAAAACAAATTATTTTTGTTTTGGCGATTTAACCAGCTACTCTACTTTTCCCTTTTGCTAGCCTGGTATGCCCAGGCCTATGGAGATCCCAGGCCAAGTAGGAACTCACAAACTTCAACTGGAAACAGCAATAGAAATGTACCAGGGCATTAATTCATTCTGAGGCACAGAACATGATTCCATATGGTTCTAGGACAGGAAAAAGGGAAAGAAACTCCTCCCAGCCCCACCAGATATACCCCCTAGCCCCATACCACACAAACCTATATACATATAGATCCTCCAATAAACTCCCATTCCTATAGACATCCAGGCAAGTCTATCTACGTGCCAATAGCCTCCTAAGCTCTATTCACACTCACACATATCCATACATACCCCACTCATATTAACCTTTCACACATCTCTTTACAGATTCAGACATTTCTAGGCCAGAAGTGACTGTTCTGATCATCCTGTGGAATGCAGTCTGGAGCACGTCATCCAGGGATTCCTGCATACAGCTCGCAGTATCCAGCTGAGTTGGAGGAGATTTTTCTGACAGAGACATCCCATCCTGAGGTGAACTTTTCCAGGTCACACCCCTCCGTACATTGATCAGCTTGTCAGTTCTCCTCACTGCAAAAATGGGTGCCTTATTTCCACTCTCAATAGTCTACATTCAACTTCCACCCATTGGCTTTTGCTAGATTAAAATGCCTTTGGCTACCTGAAAGTTTCTCTCTGCCAAGGTAATCATTTTTGGCACAAAAAAAAAAAATGATGAAAAGTGAAGTTTTGGTCACAACAAAACTCTTAGTGAATTTGTACTGAGTTCTCTGAATGGTTTCAGCCAAACTGAAAAATCTAAATGGTCTGGTATTATCAAAATGATCCCTTTCATTTTGACTCCACTGCAACATTTCAGTTTTCCAGGAGGGAGTCACAACATGGCCAAAGTAGGAGAAGCAGCTGCCCTCCTTTTAGCTTTGGGCTCAGTGGCTGGGACATTCAGCTGGGATGTGGGAGACCTATGTTGAATTTCCCCCTCTGCCTTATGGGGAGAAGAGATTGTACTTGGCGCTGCCACACTACAGGAAAGCATCCTAGCCACTGATGTGGGTCTTTCTCAGTCTCTCCAGTTGAAGCTATTCCACTGTGACTAAGTAATTAAATATTCATTGGAGCAGGGATGTGAACTCAGGTCCCTCTGCCCAGGCAAATGCTGCCAGTCATACGGAGGGAAGCCCTATCCCCTTGTGATGGAGTCATAGGTTCAATGCTCTGGAACTTCTATGTATGAAGCCAACCAGGACTCTGGGGTGACATGAGTCCCCTCAACACCTGCTGTTCAGGGCAAAGAGCCTCTTTGGCTATGGCCTTCCTGGTACTGACCTTGGAGCATTCAGCCTCCCTGTTCAAACCACATATCTCCCGTTGGAAGGTCCACCTGAATGGAAGCCAGAGGACCCTGCACCCCAACTTCACAGTCAGCCGTTACGCTCAGCTAGTGTGTAAAACAGAAAGTTTATTAGTTGATAGGAACTTAGCACAGAAATCAATGACTTTCAGCAAAGTTCATCTTGTGTTGGGGGGGTCCCTTTTATGGACATCCAGCCAGCCAGTAGCTATAAAATCCCTCTTAGTAGCTATTCTCTAATTGCTTTACCTGTAAAGGATTAAAAAGTCATACTGCTATGCATAGGTAAAAGGAAGTGAGTGGGCACCTGGCCAAAAGAGCTAATAGGAAGGCTAGAACTCTTTAAAACTGAAAAATGACTCCTCTTTTGTTTGTCTGTGATTGTTCTCCTGGGGAGAGGCAGACAGGGTAATAGCTATGCTATAAAAAGTTTTGGCCAGGTATGGAAAAATCATCAGTATAATATCTAGAAACTATTAATTTAAAACCCCAAATATGTAAGTAGATCAGGAAATTTCTAGGAAGATGCAATTAGGTTTATCTCTTTTATTTCTTTATGGCTTGTAGATTCCTCTATGCTAACTCCAAGTGCTTCTGTTTTGCTTGAAACCTTTAGGATGGACACCAAGAAAGCTATTCTTGGTGCTTAATCCTTGTAATTGCTCCTTTAAAATCTAGCAATAGCCTGAGTTTCCAGATGTAATTTCTCCCTTTTTTAAAATAAAATTTATCTTTTTTAAGAACAGAATTGGATTTTTGTGTCTTAAGAGGTTTGTGCACATGTTGTTTAATTAGCTGGGGGCAGCAGCTCATTTCTTTGTACTTTCTTTCTCATCTCTTCCTGGGAGATGAGAAAGAAGGGTGAAAGGGCCTGAGGGTACTCCACAAGAAGAATTTCCCAAGCGTGTCTTCCTGGGCTCTCAAAGGAGTTCTGCACTTGGGTGGTGGCAGCATCTACCAATCCAAGGTCAGAGAAAAGCTGTAACATTGGGGGTTTAATACAAGCCTGGAGTGGCCAGTATTAATTTTTAGAATCCTTGCAGGCCCCCACCCTCTACACTTGAAGTAACAGAGTGGGGAGTTAGCCTTGATGGGAGGACCCTTGGCCGGATGCCCTGGGCTCTCCCTTCTCTGAGTCCCCTACAGCAGGCTGCCTAGCTTCCCGTGATCGACCTCCAACACACCTGTTGCCCCTCCTCCTTGTCTTTGTCTCACTTCCTGGATAAAGGATCAGCTGGTTGCATCCCCTTCTGGGTCTCAGGTTACTAAGGTCCATCACTTATGCACAGGCAGCTGGAGCCACCTCACCTGGCCAGAGGGTCTCAGCAAAAGTCTTATTCCTCACACCCTTATTCCTACCATCTAGGCAGTGGTGTAATAAACAGAGAAACTGAGGCACATACAGTATTCATGTAAAACCATAAGACTCATATAGGTTCACGTACAACATAAAAAGGAGGAAAAACCCACATTGTTACACGCCTCCTTCAGTTAGTGAATCTAGTCCTCTGATATTGTGCAAATGCCTGAAATCAAAACAAAAAATAAAACATTGAATAAAATGTTTCAAACTAACTCAAAATATTTCTGACGTTTATTTCATCAAAACTTTTGAAACATTTCACTTTTGATTCACTCTCAGATCCAAAATTTTAATAAAATTGTGAATTGCCAGCAAATTAAAATATCCATTATTCTCGCAGCTCTGCTCTTAATCCACTCTTGGCTAATTTACACAGAGAACACCTAAAGTATCTTCTCTAGGGTTTGTCTAGACAGCCAGTTAGTGCATGGCAAACAAAGGTGTAAATCCACTCACCGTCTGGGCAAGCCCTTAGGCAGGCTTCCCAGACTGCATCATGTTTGTAGCTCTTCTCTCCACTTTTTCAGCAACCGCTATGGCATGTGGATGCCAGAACAGCATGCAGCATGCCAGTGTCAATATCCCCAATACCAGATCTGGTGGTAATGCCACCTCCCTGCTCCTGCTCAGTATTCTGCTGTGGGTACAGCCAAGGATCGCATTACCCGACTCAGCCATAGCAGTGCACTGGCTGGGCTTGTTCACTTGATTTCCCTTATGATCTGTCTCCAGTTTTTTCTTCAGAGTTAATTGCTTTCCAGGTTACAGTGCCTATCCCATAACCCTGGCCTGCATGGAAATATATATTTCTACAGTGCTCTGTAGAACTGACCTGTTCTCAGAATTTACCACTCTGCAAACTCTATCAACAATGACTTTGTATTTTCCTTCAGATGATTGATAAATGTAGAGATCAGAAGACCAAGAGCAGATGTTTGTTGAAGCAGGGGCTGCTAACAGGGAGTTTCGAGAGGGAGCTCTCCAGGTGAAGGAGGAGCAACTACAGGACCCTTGGGGTAAGTGACTGTCTGTAGTGTGTGTGTGTTTGGGGGTACTTGCTGTGTGCTGAGTTTGTGTTTGGTTGTCTGTGTGTTTGTTTGAAGGACCGTGTGCTGTGGCTGGCAGCTGGAAGCTGTGACATCTAGAAGCCTCTGGTCATTGGCCGATCCATAAGCCTCTGATCAGTGGCTGAGCCCTAATCAGGGGGCGGGGCTAATCAGGAAGGCCAGGGCTATATAAAGCAGTGAGCAAGCTACTAGGGAGCTTGCAACCAGGGGCTACTAACAGGGCGTTTTGAGAGGGAGTTGTGAAGGGGGTGAGGTATACTTGTTGGTCTGTAAATCCTTTAACTTGAGCTATAATCCAAAGTTCTTGATTTAAACTAAACCTTGTTGTTAGCCTGAGTAGCTGTAAAAGATAATGCAGGCAGAAGCCCAGCATCAGAGTGGGGGCTATCCAATTTATTGCACTCAATGTAGCATGTATGATTACCTGCCCTCTGGGTGGGTGGCATATGTGTGCATTCGGTGCGAGGAGCTCCTGGCCCTCAGAGACCATGTATGGGCTTTGGAGGCCAGGGTGGCGGAACTGGAGGAGCTAAGGGAGGTAGAGAAGTATATTGATGAGGCTTTCAGGGACACTGTAGACTTGTCCCACCTCCACTTAGACAGTACTTGTGCTGTTGAGGAGGATGAAAGGCTCAGGGAAGGAAAGCAGTCAATGGTAGCAGAGGGAAACCTTCCCACAAGTGGTACCCTCCTTCCAGGTACTGTTGGGGTATCCTCTCGCACTGAGGTAACCTCTCCGGGGGAGGGAACTCCAGTCATTAGGAAAAGGCAGTTGTTAGTAATGGGAGATTCGATCATTAGAAACATAGATAGCTGGGTTTGTGATGACCGGGAGAACCGTACGGTGCCTTGCCTGCCTGGTGCGAAGGTTGTGGATCTCTCGAGGCATCTAGATAGATTTATGAGTAGTGCTGGGGAGGAGCCGGTGGTCGTGGTACATGTAGGTACCAATGACATAGGGAAGGGCAGCAGAGATGTCCTGGAGGCCAAATTTAGGCTGCTAGGAAAGATAGTGCCACCACAGAGGTCCTGGATTTCATTCTCAGAAATGCTTCCAGCTCAACGCGCAGAGCCAGCTAGGCAGGCAGAGCTTCAGAGTCTCAATGCGTGGATGAGACGATGGTGTAGAGAGGAGGGGTTTATATTTATTAGGAACTGGGGAAACTTTTGGGACAGGGGAGTCTATACAGGAAGGATGGGCTCCACCTAAACCAAAGTAGAACCAGACTGCTGGCACTTAACATTAAAAAGGTTGCAGGGCAGTTTTTAAACTAAGAGATGGGGGAAACCGATTGCTGCAGAAAAGTACGTGGACTGGATAGAGACTTCTCTTACAGGAGGGTCTACTGATAGAGATTCTCTAGGTTTTAGTCAGAAGGAGAGGATGGTAAAGAATAAAGGAGAGGCCAGATCAGATGATAAACTTTCACATAAAGAATGTGACATATCAGAAAAGGGCAGACAAATAAACAGTGACCAGTTTTTAAAGTGCTTGTACACTAATGCTAGAGGTCTAAATAATAAGATGGGTGAACTAGAGTGCCTCGTGTTAAAGGAGAATATTGACATAACAGGTATCACAGAAACATGGTGGAGTGAGGACAATCAATGGGACATAATCATTCCGGGGTATAAACTATATCAGAAGGACAGAACAGGTTGTGGGGGTGGGAGAGTAGCACTATATGTGAAAGAAAATGTAGAATCAAATGAATTAAAAATCTTAAATGAAGCCATATTATGGATAGTAATTCCATGCTCTAATAAGAATATAACAATAGGGATCTATTATCGAACCCCTGATTAGGACTGTGACAGTGACAATGAAATGCTAAGGGAGATTAGAGAGGTTGTCAAAATAAATAACTCAGTAATAATGGGGGATTTCAATTATCCCCATATTGACTGGGTACATGTCACCTCAGGACGAAATGCAGAGACCAAATTCCTCGATACTTTAAATGACTGCTTCTTGGAGCAGCTGGTACAGGAACCCACAAGGGGAGAGGCAACTCTTGATTTAGTGCTGAGTGGAGCGCAAGAGCTGGTCCAAGAGGTATCTATAACAGGACCGCTTGGGAATAGTGATCATAATATAACAACATTTAACATTCCCGTGCTGGGAACAAAACCGCTGCAGCCCAACATTGTGGCATTTAATTTCAGGAAGGGGAACTATGAAAAAATGAGGGGGGTAGTTAAATGGAAATGAATAGGTAAAGTGATTAAAGTGAAATCCCTGCAAGCTGCATGGACACTTTTCAAAGACACCATAATAGAGGACCAACTTAAATGTATACCCCAAATTAAAAAACAAAGAACTAAAAAAGAGCCACTGTGGCTTAAAAACCATGTAAAAGAAGCAGTGAGAGATAAAAAGGCATCTTTTAAAAAGTGGAAATCAAATCCTACTGAGGTAACTAGAGAAGAGCATAAACACTGCCAAATTAAGTGTAAAACTGTAATAAGAAAAGCCAAATTGGAATCTGAAGAACAGCTAGCCAGAAACTCAAAAGGTAATAATAAAATGTTTTTTAAATACGTCAGAAGCAGGAAGCCTGCTAAACAACCAGTGGGGCCCCTGGATGATAGAGATACAAAAGGAACACTTAAAGATGATAAAGTCATTGCGGAGAAACTAAATTAATTCTTTGCTTCGGTCTTCATGACTGAGGATGTTAGGGAGATTCCCAGACCTGAGCCGTCTTTTGTAGGTGACAAATCTGAGGAATTGTCACAGATTGAAGTGTCACTAGAGGAGGTTTTGGAACTAATTGATAAACTTAACTGTAACAAGTCACTAGGACCAGAGGGCATTCACCCAAGAGTTCTGAAAGAACTCAAATGTGAAATTGCGGAACTATTAACTAGGGTTTGTAACCTGTCCTTTAAATCGGCTTCTGTACCCAAAGACTGGAAGATAGCTAATGTAACGCCAATATTTAAAAAGGGCTCTCGAGGTGATCCCAGCAATTACAGACCGGTAAGTCTAACGTCCATACCGGGCAAATTAGTTGAAACAATAGTTAAGAATAAAATTGTCAGGCACACAGAAGAACATAAATTGTTGGGCAAAAGTCAGCATGCTTTCTGTAAAGGGAAATCATGTCTTACTAATCTATTAGAGTTCTTTGAAGGGGTCAACAACTGTGTGGACAAGGGGGATCCAGTGGACGTAGTGTACTTAGATTTCCAGAAAGCCTTTGACAAGTTTCCTCACCAAAGGCTCTTTCGTAAATTAAGTTGCCATGGGATAAGAGGGAAGATCGTTTCGTGGATTGAGAACTAGTTAAAAGACAGGGAACAAAGGGTAGGAATAAATGGTAAATTTTCAGAATGGAGAGGGGTAACTAGTGGTGTTCCCGAAGGGTCAGTCCTAGGACCAATCCTATTCAACTTATTCATCAATGATTTGGAGGAAGGGGTAAACAGTGCGGTGGCAAAGTTTGCAGATGATACTAAACTGCTCAAAATAATTAAGACCCAAGCAGACTGTGAAGAACTTCAAAAAGATCTCATGAAACTAAGTGATTGGGCAACAAAATGGCAAATGAAATTTAAGGTGGATAAATGTAAAGTAAAGCACTTTGGAAAAAATAACCCCAACTATACGTACAATATGATGGGGGCAAATTTAGGTACAACTAATCAGGAAAAAGATCTTGGAGTCATCGTGGTTAGTCCTCTGAAGATGTCCATGCAGTGTGCAGCGGCAGTCAAAAAAGGAAACAGGATGTTAGGAATCGTTAACAAAGGGATAGAGAATAAGACTGAGAATATCTTATTGCCCTTATACAAATCCATGGTGCGCCCACATCTTGAATACTGTGTACAAATGTGGTCTCCTCATCTCAAAAAGGATATACTGGCATTAGAAAAGGTTCAGAGAAGGGCAACTAAAATGATTAGGGGTTTGGAACAGGTCCCATATGAGGAGAGATTAAAGAGGCTAGGACTTTTTAGCTTGGAAAAGAGGCGACTAAGGGGGGATATGATAGAGGTATATACAATTATGAGTGGCGTGGAGAAAGTGAATAAGGAAAAGTTATTTACTTGTTCCCATAATAGAAGAACTAGGGGCACTCATTGAAAGTAGTGGGCAGCAGGTTTACAAAAATAAAAAGGAAGTTCTTCTTCACACACCGCACAGTCAACCTGTGGAACTCCTTGCCTGAGGAGGCTGTGAAGGCTAGGACTATAACAGGGTTTAAAAGAGAACTGGATAAATTCATGGAGGTTAAGTCCATTAATGGCTATTAGCTAGGCTAGGTAAGGAATGGTGTCCCTAGCCTCTGTTTGTCAGAGGCAGGTGATGGATGGCAGGAGAGAGATCAATTGATCTTTACCTGTTAGGTTCACTCACTCCAGGGCACCTGGCATTGGCCACTGTTGGTAGACAGGACACTGGGCTAGATGGACCTTTGGTCTGACCCAATATGGCCTTTCTTATGTTCTTATGTCCTTAATGCTGGTTCTCCCAACCCCCTAAATTTTAGTAAGGGGCAATAGTCCCCTTACATTAAGGCCAGAGGGAATCATCAGGACCACCCAGTCTGAGGTCCTGCAGAACAGGCCCGATAACCTCACCCAGAGATTCCTGTGTCCAGCCCAAGGACTTCCAGCTGAGCAGGAGAGGATATATTAGATAGAGACATCTGGTCTTCATTTAAAGACTACAAAGAATGGCAAATCTCCCACATCACTATGTAAATTAGGCCAGTGGTTAATTGCTACAGAGAGTTGGTAAGTGGATTTTATTTTCCATAAAAAATTCTCAAGAATTTTAAAAATGAAAATGTTCCACATATTTTTTGGTTTATTTCAGAAACCCAACAACTGCCTTTACTTTTTGTTTTTGAAAAGCATAAGTTAAATCGGGGGGGGGGGGCGATCAAAAATAGCTAAAACCAGAAATGTTCTCAATAATACTTCCATTTCTTTGAAAAGGAATTTTCAACAGAAAAATTCAGGGAACAATTTTTTACCAGCTCTTCCAATTCCTTTCACTTATAAATTTGCCTTATTGTATTCCCAGCCTAAATCTTTGTAGTTTCAGCCCCCAGCTATTGGGTCTCGCTCTGCCTTTGCCTGCTACATTTGAAGAACCCTCTATTTCAGAAAACGTCTCTCTGTGTGCATGCATAGATATTGTGAACAAGTGACCTCTTTACTTTCTCTTCGACACAATAAATAGTATGAGTCCCTTTTGTCTCTCATCACAAGGCAGGTTCTTCAGACCTCACATCATTTTTATGGCTCATTTCTGATAACGGGCTGTCATGAGGTCAAAGCATTTTGTCGTGTGCTCATTCAAGGTTTTTCTCCTACATCGCTTTCCTCACAGGTGCTGACTGGATAAATCAGCCATAGCCACCTCACTGCACAGCGTTGCCACTGGATTGTAATTTCCAACACTTAATAGTATGTCTAAAGCTTGATTCATTCCCAGGCTCCTTGCATTCTGTGATGCTGTAAGGAATATGTGGGACACTTTATGTTATCATTATCAGAGGGATAGCCGTGTTAGTCTGGATCTGCAAAAGTGACAAAGAGTCTTGTAGCACCTTATAGACTAACAGATATTTTGGAGCATAAGCTTTCGTGGGTGAAGACTCTTTGTCGCTATGTTATCATTAATACCATTATTGGAGAGATTCCTTAAAATTTTACAGATAGGCCATGCATGGTATCAGTGAAAATGTTATGATTTGAAAAGTATGGTCATCTTCTTTTTATGTCTGCATCACCTTTATATTGTAAGTTAAACATATATGTAGTATATCTGTATTTCCAAACTTGTGCTGTATTTCTGTGTGACACCCCTAGACAGAATGGCATCAGAACTAGACCTTCTTGATGGCCTATCAAGGGACATCAGCTGTAGAATTAACCTATTGAAAGGAGCCAAGGACTACACCCTTTGACTCAGAAAGGCATTCAGAGGCATATTTATGGAGAGCACTCTTAAGGCCTTTCAATCCCATGTGCTGGGATTGAAGCTTGTGTTTGAAACAAAGGAAGTACCAGACATAAGGCAAAAGGAGTGTAAAGGGCAGCTGTGTCATCTCCAGCTTTTCTTCAAGTCCTGCTTCTTACCTATGGGGGAATTTTGCTACAAACTGGAACTCTGAACAAAGGTGTGGATGTATTCCAGAGGGACTTTCAAGCCATCAAACTCACCAATACTGCAAATAACTTGATATATAGACTTTGAAGTGATTGCTTTACCATTTAACAACTCTCTTCTTGTTCTTTCTTTTTTCTTTATAATAAACCTTTAGTTTTAGATACTACAGGATTCGCTGGCAGCATGGTATTTTGGGTAAGATCTAAAATCATATTGTCTTGATAAAGTGGCTGACCCTTTGGAGTCAGAAGAACATTTTGTATATGTGAGCAGAGTTTTAAAATTGCTTCTCACTATACTGGACCTACGTGCTGATTGGGAACCAGAGAACTGGAATGCAGTAAGGTGATTGTGTGATTTCTTTTTTTGCTTCTTGATAAGTGTTATGGATGCATGCCCCAGTGTATGGAAAGATGAGGCTGTGTTTGGGTTATATGTGTGGGGGATGGTGGTGGTATGAAGTTATTGAAATGAACTGTGACCATATAGATCATTGTTGCAAACATGGTCCTAGAGTTGCACCAAATCTTGTACAAAGGAGGCCTAGTAAGGTGTCTATGGAAAGGTTCTAATTTATTGGTTATGCTTATGCTGTATATCCTTTTTGTATATGAGGTTATGAATATTGGTTATTATAATCGTGAGGCTACCCCATTCCATGAGAAAAAGGGCTAGAACAAGCCAGAGAGGCTGTGCAGACCAGCAGCCAATCAGTAAAGGTGTGTGGAGAGGCAATCAAGGATGACTGGAGAAGCAGCCACAGCTGGAGCCATGCCCCAATCAGGCCACAGCTGCCCCTGTAAGAGGATTGTGGGCTAGAAGCTGGAATAGTCTCTCTCTAGCAGTGGAGAGAGAAGGACCTAGCTGCCTGGGAGAATAAGGTACTTAAAGCAGAGCAGTACTAGGGAAAAGGGAGTTGGAGAGCTTGAGCCTGAGACCCTCTGCCATGCTGTAGGCCTTGTTTAAGGCCAAAAGGTACTGAGGTTGTGGAGGGGCACCCTGAGGATAGGCAAAGGCAGTAGGTCCTACTCCTTGCCAATGATGAGTGGCCATTACACCCTGAAGTCCCCCACAGTGAGTGGGGGTTAGATGATGACTGGCAGTAGCCACTGAGGCAAGGTGGGTTTGGAGGGTTGGGGGTTCCCCTGGAAGGGGAGACCCAGAGTGTGGAGGGGTACTGCTGGGACAGAACCCCAGGGTAAGGGGCACTGGGGTATAGGACACAGGGTGGGGAGGGGGGTGGCAGCAGCAGGCAAGCCACCTGCTGATAGAAGGAGGTGCTCCAGGTGCTGAAAAAAGATCTGATTCCCAAGACAACCAGCAGGAGGCACTGTGCAGGTCAGTATTCACTTTGTACAGCTATGTACTTGTATCTCAATGAGTTTGATTCTAAGTAGCATTAGAGAAGCATTTGGTCAGCTTCTTGAGAAAGGACTATTCTGAGTAAGTACCCAATCAAGAAATACTTAACTGACTATAGACTTCAGGAGATGCCAATCCACATCTGAGTTTTACTGGGAATATTCAAACTAACATGTAAACAAAGGTGTCAGCCTGCAAAAACTGAATCATTCATGGACATGTGACTTATCCAGCTGACTACAAACACCATCTTATTGCTGTGATTTTGCACAGAAGAACAAAGGGTTTCTGTCTACGAGAGAGAATATAAAAGGCCCTGGAAGCCTCTCCATTTTTGTCTTCAGCTGGCTCAAGAGATAGTCTTTCCACCCCAAAGAGATGCCTGAAAGAAACTGTAACAAAGGACTGTAACTACGGGGGTGTGAATGATTGCTGACCCCAGGCCATAAGCCACAACATTGGTCTGAAAAAGATTAGCCCAGACTAGGAAGGAGTCTAGTTTGTGAAAGAAAGCTTATTGGGATATCTCTGAGAGTGAGATTTACCTGTATTCAGTTTCTTAAATGTATTAGGCTTAAACTTGCATATTTTGTTTTATTTTGCTTGGTAACTTACTTTGTTCTGTCTGTTATTACTTGGAATCACTTAAATCCCACTTAATAAAATCATGTTTGCTTATTAACAAGCCCAGAGTAAGTGATTAATACCTGGGGGAGCAAACAGCTGTGCATATCTCTCTGTCAGGGTTATAGAGGGTGGACAATTTGTGTTCCAGTTACATTATGTTCACATTCCAAGCATATTTTCATAAAGCATCTGGTGTCTTTGTGGGGCAGAGTTATGGTTGTTTGGATGCCTTCTCTGTGCATTTCCATAGCTTAACATATGGATTTCTTGCATGATTAATCTTAACTGTGAATTTCCTGAGCTGAGAATGCGTGTGTGGATAATGTGCAGTTTAAGATGTAAAACATTACATATGTTTTCTCAGCATTAATTGCAGTGCCACCTGCTTCTTGTCTGGGTGTTATCAGAATGAGTGTAGTGTCAGCTGGGGCTTCACTTTACCCAATCACCTCCTTCTCCTTCCCTGTTGAGGCTTCAGCCACTCCCCTCCCTCCCACATTCTCATTTCTCCTACCCCTTTTATTTCTGTAAGCTTGTGGCAACTCACCCTTGGGGCCTCCTGCTGGTCCTTCTGGGAATTAGCTTGATCCAGCCCTCTAGAGTGCCCTCTTCTGGGTTTGGTCCCACTCACTACTGGCACCGGTGACCCTCCCTGGCCCCCGGTGCCCTCTCACCTCGGGTGCTGTGCCCCACAATACCTCCACAGTCTTGGGGTCTCCCCTCCCTGGAGAACCCTCACCCCCTATCCCCACCTTGCCTCAGTCTAGGCAACTGCCAGTCACCACTTGCCCCCACTCCCTAGGGCAGACTGCAGTCTAATTGCCACTCATCACCAGCAAGGGGGGGTTGGCCTGCTGCCTCTGCTTGCCCTGGGGCTGCCCCTGCAACCCCAATATCCCTTGTGGGACCATCTACCAGGCCCTGCAGCCTGGGGGTTTCCAGGCTGGAGCTCCCCAAGCTCGCCTAGCCCCAGCTCTGCTCCAGGTCTCCTTAGGCTTCCCCTACAGCCAGGCCTGTCTTCCTTCTCTGATAGAGAAGGAAACTGTCTCAGGCCCCTGCCTGTCAATCCTTTTATAAGGGCCTGTCTGTTTGGGGCGGGGCCACCCAGCTGAGCCTGCTTTCTAATCAGCCTGGGAGCTTGCTTGCTCCCAGCCACAAGCCTTTCCTAGGCTGTTTTAACCCCTTCTATCTGGGAGCAGGTAGCCATCCTGCTACAATTTCCTACCAGATTAAAAATGAAAACCCAAGTTTAGTGCTTGTGGTCCTGGTCCCAGCACATTTGTTGCCAAGGGGACATCATGTAGAACCTGCAGTCACAATGCAGGAGCCGGCAGTCACCAAGTGGGCAGTATCCCATTTGCTCTACAATATGGGCAGTGGCTACAGCACTAGACAATGGGCCACTGACTGTCTTCATGTTCCCCAGCACCCTGGCATGGACCACCATAGAACAAAAAGAGTTAGCTACTTATATAATGAATAGACTGTAATAAGGCAAATGTACACCTGGCCCCAATGCTTTGTCCATTGCAAAGCTGAGAGTGCAATAGACAGGTGGCCATAATGTCTTTTATTTGTGATCATTATACAAGACTACATGTAGAAAATAGTAACTTGCAACTCAGCTGTATGGTTCTCAAAATGCATTGAACAGAACAATTAGCAATGGTAGGGAAATGTCACCATGTCTGCTGTCAAATTTACCATTGCTGGTATCAAGAGAGGAAGATCCTGCTTATTGGGGCAGAGGCTAAATCTCAGACTGCTCAGAAATTGGCCCAGTGGAGGAATAATTAGGGTGAGAAATTGGCCCAGTGGGTTCAGATTAGGGTGAGGTTTGCTTAGAGGTACTGAGCCAAAATAGCACATTTCTGTAAAAGTCATTCCAAAGTTCTGTAAAGACAGCTCTTACAAATGCAGAATCAGTACTTTGAGGATCTAGAATGAGTTTTCCCCCTGTATTATTGACTATAGCTAATAGAAGATGCACACATATAAAAACTAGGCTAGTTTCAGGAAGAAACCACAAAATGCAAATACAAAACCTAGAAGGAGGAAAAAGCTGACAGAACAAATTTACTTTGAAAGCAAAAATGGGCCAACATGACTGCAGCTTATCAAATCACTTGTATTTGACAAAGCCAGAATGGTTTAGCTCCAGATTCTATTTTACCCACAATACTGAGGTTTGGGAAGCTCACATGAAAGGTCCCAGATTGGACCCACCTCTAGCTGACAGTAAATAAAAGCAAACACACATTTTATCAGGAGAATCCAACTTACTGAGAACACAAGGCTGGTGCTGAAGGAATTCTCCCAGTTCAAAAAAACCCAAAGCTAATCAGCTACTCTGTGTGCAGGACATACTAATTCTACAAGGCTGCAGGCTTTCTTGGCATTAGAAAGCTACTGTGGAAAATTCATTTCATGCTTCTCTGTCCTTGGAAAGCTCTGACCAAATTATTACAAAATGTAAAATCCAGAGATGGTCCTGGGAATGCCCAAAAGCAGGGGTCTCAAAGTCTCAGCCTGTGGGCCATCTGCAGCCTGAGATCCTCCCCACTGCAGCCCGCAGAGGAGAAATGCATGCAGACACGCTGCCAGCAATGTTTGCTGCAGGTACCGCCCCCAGCTCCCACTGGCTGTGGGAGAAGGACAGAGATACCATCATTAGTTGCCAGGGCAGAGTCAGCCATGAAGGCAACATCACTTTTTTCCACAATGAAAATAAACCAGTCAAAATATCTAACACAGCTATCTGATGCACACCTTGCTGCATTCCTGAAGGTTTCAACTGCTCAGTCACTGAGGCATTGCCAGATGTCTGGCAAACACTAAAAACTCACTGGCAGGTGAAGAATTGTATAAAGTTATTTGACAGTTTTATTATTTCTAAGAAATTCAAAATAAAAATTACAATATAAACATTTTCTGAACACCATCTTCAGCGACATTATTGGCTCGCTGGGAGGATTTGAGGACTGGCACTGGCCCTAAGGTAAACTGAGTTTGAGACTCCTGCCCAAAAGCATGGAGAGAGGCTTCTACACAGGTTTTAGTGTGTTTTGACACCGTCTGTCATTTTGGCTTGTAACATCTTACCTACTGTAGTGGAAAATAGATCTCTTATAGATTAGCAAGTGGCAGTAAGAAGCCTATTGTATTCATGTGTTGTGATGCCTACTGAAAGAAATTATGCACAGCTTGAGGATGTAGGTAAAGTATATGTGGAGTAATGAAATCCCACAAGTACCTTAATAAAATATGGAAGTATGTGTACCTAGATGATTGTCCATAAACCTTTACTTAAGATCTGAGGGCACTAGCCATTGCCAAATGCAGAATAGTCTTTGATATTGCCATATTATCATTATGAAACCAATAGTCAATACAAAGTATGTCTGGAACATGCTCTTTCAAGGTTTTGTAGATTCCTAGATTCCAAGGCCATAAGGTATCATTGTAATCTAGTCTGACTTTCTGTATAACAGGCCAGAGAACTGCCCCAAAATTATTCCTAGAGCAGATCATTTAGTAAAACATCCAATACTGATCAAAAAACTGTCAGTGATGGAGAATCTATTGTGACCTTTTGTAAGTGGTTCCAATGGTTAACACCCTCACTGTTGAAATGTATACCTTATCAGCAGTCTGAATTTGTCTAGCTTCAACTTCCAACCATTGAAAGGTGTAATTCCTTTCTCTCCTCTACTGAAGAGTCCCTTAAGAAATATTGTTCCCTGTGTAAGTGTAGTAGGAAGAGATCCTGAGACATAAGCCCTTGTATCAGAGGCCTGAGCTAAAGTGGTGGTCAAAGTTTTGCTAATATAAAGCAAAGTCAGCAAGAGACAGGCTGTAAGCAGGAGTCAGGCTCTGCCTGTGTACACACTCTCAGAGCCTGGCAAGAATGGAGCTGGTCTTGCAAAAACATACACATTCCTAAGAAAGGTTAGGCCCAGGACACTCATGCAAACAGATTCCAGAAGAATGGTACCAGACCACCCCCCCCCCACTACCAAGTATGATACAAACATGCCTCCCCCCTCCAAAAAATAAAAAGATAACAGGAACACGCTGACCTCTCTTAAAGATAAGGTCAGGATGATAGTGTGATGGATAGAGATGTTTTCATTGAACCAACATGTACAAGGTAACGGGTGGTAACCCCATCAGGGGGCAGTAATTAACCGCTTGAGAGGGGCAATACATAACTTGTTTGTATTGATGTATAAAATGGAGTCTCAGAGGGAGTGTCTTTGGCCAGCCTAGGGGAGAACGGAAAGTGCAGACATTCAGCGAGCTGTGTTCATCGTCTCGGGTATATGTGTGCTAATATAACTGTAGACACTGATCTGGGGAGCTAGGATCATGCTTCATCAACACTAAACCTAGCAGAGTGCCTTTGTACCTTAATGGATCTTGTGATCACTGTGTGTGTTCCCTCTGTATGCCGTCCCAGCTTTGCATGGGTAGCTGGCACAGCAGATCTTAGTGAACCACCCAGGGGGATGGGAAACTGGGGGGATAAGAAGAGCGGCAGAAGGACCCTGTGATGAGGGAGGGGGCTAATGCCCATCTCATATCCACACTGGGAAGAGTCTGGTGCTGCTAGCAGGAGCTGCGCTTCACAGTGTGGAAGCTGCTGTGAAGTGCAGCTCCTGCCAGTGCTGCTGTTCTGTGCCAGACTGAGGCTACTATGCCCTTGTTAAAAAGTAGGTGGGCATGCCCCCTCTAGCCTCCTTGATTCCGGTGCTCATGGGCCCCCCAATGTGTAGGAGGGCTCAGATGTTCTTTGTGCTCAGACCCCCAATAAATCTAACCCACCTGGGCTTGCTGCAGCCCCATCCCTTCTCTGAACCCTCTCCAATTTATCAACACCTTTCTTGAATTGTGGGCAAATAACTGGCAACAGCATCCAGCAGCTATCCCACCAATGCCAAACACAGAGGTGATATAACCTCTCTGCTCCTACTTCCCCTGTTCATGCATTCCAAGATCACATTAGCTTTTTTGGCCACAGCATTACACTGTTCAGCCGATTATCCTCTACGACTGCCAAATCTTCTTCAGGGTCACTGCAACTTGCCAGGAGAGTCCCCCATCCTGTAAGTGTGGCCAGCATTCTTTGTTCCTGATTTATACAGTGATGGGGAGCACTAGACACTTCGTGGTCCCCTGCTGGAGGTCCCATGGTCCTACAACACGCTGCCTCAGGAGTAGTGAAGGTGGGGCCACTGGGTCTGCCTAGAAAGGCTGCATGGAAGCAGCCAGTCAGAGCCCAGAAGGCTCAGATAAAAGGAGCAGCTGGGGTATAGCAGGTCAGTCCCACTGGGACCAGAGGGGTGTTCAGCTCTGGCTAGAGGAATTTGACTGGCTGTGTTTACTGACCCTGGAAAAGCAAGACCCTGAGAATTTTAACTCTCATCTAAGGGATGAAGATGAAGAGGCTCAGGGAAATAGCAACAGAGGATGAAAGGGATCCAAATGTGCCTGCTGTTTATAGGGTCCCTGGGTTGGGACCTGGAGTAATGGGAGGGCCCAGGTTTCCCCACTAGCCAAGTGGCCTAAGCCTTGAGAAGGAGACAAAGCTTGTATGGAAGTCCAAGCAAAGGGCTGAATTTAAAGGGCCTAGAGTTGTGGCTCAAGACCCTGGTGAGAACTGATAGTTTTGCTGGACTTTTGCTACCCCAGAAGGGCCGAGTCACTGAAAACCTGAGAAGCAAAGTCAACAACCCACAGGGGACACTAGGAGTGGGAAAGGACTACAGCATCGCACACAGCAGAAGGAGGCACTCAAGATGTGGGTGTCCCCACCACATAACATTTAGTCTTATTAAAATGCATACTGTCTGAGCACAGCTTTTCAAGCAATCCAAGTCACTCTGTATCAGTGATGAAAACGAGGAGTACTTGTGGCACCTTAGAGACTAACCAATTTGTTTCAGCATAAGCTTTCGTGGGCTATAGCCCACTTCATCAGATACATCTGATGAAAGGGGCTATAGCTCACAAAAGCTTATGCTGAAATAAATTGGTTAGTCTTTAAGGTGCCACAAGTGCTCCTCCTTTCCTTTATGGACCCAGACTAACACGGCTGCTGCTCTTAAACCTGTCTGTACCAGTGACCTGTCTGCTTCACTATTTACCATTTCCCCCCAATTTTTGTGTCACCTGCAAACTTTATCAGTGATGCTTTTGTTTTCTTCCGAGTCTTTGATAAAATGTTAAATAGTGTAAGGCCAAGAACCCCTTGTGGGAGCCCACTAGAAAGACACCTCCTCTACGATGATCCCCCATTTAAAAAGCACATTTTGATGCTAGTAACTTAGCCAGCTTTTCATCCATTCTATGTGTTCCATGTTAATTTTAAATCATCCTAGTTTTTTAATAAATATGTTGTGAAGTACAAGTCTAACACCTCACAGAACTCTATTGCTTTAGTATATTACATCAACACTATTACCTTTATCAACTAAACTTGTAGTCACATAAAAAAAGACATCAATTTAATTTAACAGGATCTATTTTCCATAACCCCTTGTTGATTGACAGAGAAAATGGCTGCTAGAGAAGTCCAGAAACCAGCATGTAATATGACACTACAAAGGCCAAAATCATCAAGTAATGTAATAGATGTAAATGGAGTTACACAAGGCCAGATTCATTCCAGAAAGCTTCTCCTGCTTTCAATATTCAGCATTTGGCTTACATCTCCCATTGGTCTAGTTATGCTGTTATTCCTGCGCCATCTGTGTTATCTTCCATGGCTTCAGTAGGTCATGGTAGATACACAGTTCTCAGCCAGCCATCAGAAGTTCTGGAGAGTCCCTTGGAGTCACCTGGGTTCTGCTTTGATCACAAAACAAGAAACTACCAGAGCTGGGCTACCACTGCAAACAAATGGTCCACAAATAGTCTTTCCATTTTTAATCAGCTTTGTTTGTGCCACTTAGCTATTTGCTTTCACAAATATCCTTGCAAACAGTACTGTCTGGAGTGTTTTCCTTCCCAGACGCATTTAGAGGTGTGACTTGGAGGTTTCTTTCTTTGCATCAGCAACTCTTGTCAGGACTTGCACGCTCACTACACTTAAAATGCTATTGTCATAATCTGTATCTAAAATGTGTCATGTGATATACCATTGGGAAACTAATAATTCACTGATCAGTAATATTATTGGCTGGTGTATGTATGGTTGACCTACAAAGAATTATACAGATGTTCTGGAAATGTGTAACTAAAAGGTGTTTAAGCCAAGCCTGGCAGGGGAAGTCGATAAACAGGTTTTCCCAGACAAAGGAAAGGGACCAACCTTCCTCTCCCACCCCATCCCACCTCACCCAACCCAACCCAACCCAGGTGTAGCCGCGGACAGTGGGCCACCCATTTGTAGAGGAGGTTTCAGGAAGATCATTTGCACTGGAAAATTCACAAGCAGGGGAAAAGCCAGCGTGGCGTCTACGCAGACAGCATGGCATCTACACCCAGTAGGGAAAAGGACCATTGTCTGGGAACACACTTCAGAAGAACATATTTCAAGTATTTACTGGACTATAAAAAGAGGGGGAGAGAACTCCCTATTTTAAGTTTCATCTGAGGAGTCAAGAAACCAGTGCTGTGGGCTCCAGGTGTTGGGTCTTGGCTGAAGAACTGCCCACAATGCTGGAAGAATGACTGGCGAAAAAAAAACTTTTTTGAACAAAAGACTCCAGTTTTAAGGCAGGTCTATACTAGAAGTGCTGCAGCAGTGCAGCTGAGCTCCCATAGAGTCTCTGGTGAAAACACTGTATGCTAAGAGGAGAGGGAGGGATAGCTTAGTGGTTTGAGCATTAGCCTGCTTAAACCCAGAGCATTCAATCCTTGAGGGGGCCATTTAGGGATATGGGACAAAAATCTGTCAGATGATTTAATTGGTGATTGGTCCTGTTTTGACCAGTGGGTTGAACTAGATGATCTCCTGAGGTCCCATCCAACCCTGATAGTCTGTGATTTCTATGACAGTGCTTTCCTGGCTGCATAATTATTTCACCTCCACTAGAGTCATACAAGATTAGAGTTGAAAGAGACTTTGGGATGTTATCTAGTCAAAGTAGGACCAACCCCAACTAAAGCACCCCAGCCAGGGCTTTGTCAAAATCTATGTCCATGAGAGAGCATAAGTGGCTGTAA
This sequence comes from Dermatemys mawii, assembly GCA_007922305.1. Classification (NCBI taxonomy): domain Eukaryota; kingdom Metazoa; phylum Chordata; order Testudines; family Dermatemydidae; genus Dermatemys; species Dermatemys mawii. The sequence continues at coordinate 522,371 of ML677410.1, forward strand.
CTTGTGTCGCTCAGGGGATGTCTTGCATTTCTGAGCGAGATAAGTTACATTGACTTAAGCAGTAGTGTAAATTCGCCCTGGGTCTTAGAAGAAAATTTTCACTTTTTTTTGTAACCATTTCTATCCTTATTCCTTATCCTTGCTATCACTAAACCTATGTCCTTTTGTTAATAAAAGAGTTATACTTTTGCCATACTGTGTGCAAAGGTGACTTGCAGAATGATCCAGACACAGAGAGTAGCTAGGCGTCCAATGGGGCTGTCCAATAGCTGACACTCCATTTTCTGACTAAGTCTGATTTTAGGAATGAGGGAACAGCCTCATGTCTGTCTTTGGCCAGAGGAAGCAGACAAGAAACATATTCTTTTCCTTTTGTTTTCCAGTATTTATAAATGTGGCCACTGATTTGTGTGCCCGGAGTTATAGAAGCCATAACCCAGTGCTCAGAGAAGATGGAGACAAGACTTACTGTTGTCCACACTGCAAATCTTCAAGATGATAACTATTGAGAGCCTCTCATTGGGCTGTATGTTACACCCATGAAAAGGTTAATTTGTAGACACCAGCAGCTCTCAGCCGTTGCTAGGTAACTGTTTGCTCATGGTATGTTCACCAACGTGTTATTCCGATGTAATGCTTCTATCTAGTGTTTTTCTAGGGGCCACTGTGTTACCATCATAGAAGGTCATTATTTGAACACCATCCTGGACCATTTTGTGCTTCAGACAAATTTTACAGCTGATGGCCACCACTAGTTGTAACTCACTCTCCTGCTAGGAGAAGTTCATGGCTGGCGTACTACAAGAAACAATATTGTTCCTACTCCATCTTGCTTATCTAGTTGAATAAATGTCTAGGTGCAATCAGGAGGTTTTGTTTTACTTTGCCTCTGGTCTCACTGAGCCAAATTCAGACATGAAGAAAATGTGCAGTTCCATTCAAGGCAGTGAAATTGCATTGACATCTACAGCTGGATTGGACCTTTCATTACTATTCCGAGACAAAAGCTTTATTAAGGCATAGAGTATATAATCAAGTAATGAAATGTAGATACAACCTTAGTTCAGATATATGGAAGGGAAATATAATTTTTAATTATTTTAATTATCTACTATTATTCCCCTCTACAGGGTTCATACTCAGGACATTGTATACCACACCACAGAATGCCATTACATGTGTTACTAGCAGGCTGTTACTGTAAGGCGTACTCCATAGAGGAGGATAATACACACTTTGTGGAGAACAAAGCCCTGAGGTAAGCAGGGAAATGGTATACCAGAAGGTAACACAACCAGGAGAGCACAAGAGGAGAGGACTCCTGTCTCATACTGAGCAAGCAGGATAATCAGCGAGTTATCTTAAGTGCCTATACACAAATGCAAGAAGCCTGGGAAACAAGCAGGGAGAACTGGAAGTCCTGGCTCAGTCAAGGAACTATGATGTGATTGGAATAATAGACTTGGTGGAATAACTCACATGAGTACTGTCATGGATGGATATAAACTGTTCAGGAAGGACAGGCAGGGCAGAAAGAGTGGAGGAGTTGCACTGTATGTAAGAGAACAGTATAACAGCTCAGAGCTCCGGTATGAAACTGCAGAAAAATGAGAGAGTTTCTGGATTAAGTTTAGAAGTGTGAGAAACAAGGGTGATGTCGTGGTGGGAGTCTGCTATAGGCCACCAGACCAGGGGGATGAGATGGATGAGGCTTTCTTCCAGCAACTAAGAGAAGTTACTAGATCACAAGCCATGGTTCTCATGGGAGACTTCAGTCACCCTGATATCTGCTGGGAAAGCAATACAGGCAAGCACAGACAATCCAGGACATTTTTTGAAAGTGTAGGGGACAATTTCCTGGTGCACGTGCTGGAGGAACTAACTAGGGGCAGAGCTTTTCTTGACCTGCTGCTCCCAAACAGGGAAGAATTAGTAGGGGAAGCAAAAGTGGATGGGAACCTGGGAGGCAGTGACCATGAGATGGTCGAGTTCAGAATCCTGACACGGGGAAGAAAGGAGCGCAGCAGCGTATGGACCTTGGACTTCAGAAAAGCAGAGTTTAACTCCCGCAGGGAACTGATGGGCAGGATCCCCTGCGAGAATAACATGAAGGGGAAAGGAGTCCAGGAGAGCTGGCTGTATTTTAGAGAATCCTTACTGAGGTTGCAGGAACAAACCATCCTGTTGTGCAGAAAGAATAGTAAATATGGCAGATGACCAGCTGATCTTAAACACAAAAAAATAAGCTTACATGAAGTGGAAGATTGGACAAAAGACCAGGGAGGAGTATAAAAATATTGCTCAGGCATGCAGGGGTGTAATCAGAAAGGCTAAATCACACTTGGAATTGCAGCTAGCAAGGGATGTTAAGTGTAACAAAAAGGGTTTCTTCAGGTATGTTAGCAACAAGAAGAAAGTCAAGGAAAGTGTGGGCCCCTTACTGAATGAGGGAGGCAATCTAGTGACAGAGGATGTAGAAAAAGCTAATTTACCCAATCTTTTTTTTGCCTCTGTCTTCACGAACAAGGTCAGCTCCCAGACTACTGCACTGGGCAGCACAGCATGGGGAGGAGGTGACCAGCTCTCTGCAGAGAAAGAAGTGGTTCAGCACTATTTAGAAAACCTGAATGAGCATAAGTCCATGGGGCTGGATGCACTGCACCCGAGGGTGCTAAAGGAGTTGGATGTGATTGCAGAACCATTGGCCATTATCTTTGAAAACTCATGGTGATCGGGGAAGGTCCCAGACGACTGGAAAGAGGCTAATGTAGTGCCCATCTTTAAAAATGGAAATAAGGAGGATCCGAGGAACTACAGGCCAGTCAGCCTTACCTCAGTCCCTGGTGAAAAATCATGGAGCAGGTCCTCAAGAAATCAATTCTGAAGCATTTAAAGGAGAGGAAAGTGATCAGGAACAGTCAGCATGGATTCACCAAAGGCAAGTCATGCCTGACTAACCTAATTGCCTTCTACGATGAGATGAATGGCTCTGTAGATGAGGGGAAGGCAGTAGATGTGATATATCTTGACTTTAGCAAAGCTTTTGATACTCTCTCCCACAGTATTCTTGCCAGCAAGTTAAAGAAGTATGGGCTGGATGAATGGACAATAAGGTGGATAGAAAGCTGGCTGGATTGTCGGGCTCAACGGGTAGTGATCAATGGCTCCATGTCTAGTTGGCAGCCGGTATCAAGCGGAGTGCCCCAAGGGTTGGTCCTGGGGCCGGTTTTGTTCAATATCTTTATCAATGATGTGGAGGATGGCGTGGACTGCATCCCCAGCAAGTTTGCAGATGACACTAAACTGGGAGGAGTGGTAGATATGCTGGAGGGTAGGGACAGGATACAGAGGGACCTAGACAAATTATAGGATTGGGCCAAAAGAAATTTGATGTGGTTCATCAAGGACAAGTGCAGAGTCCTGCACTTAAGACGGAAGAATCCCATGCACTGCTACAGACTAAGGACCGAATAGCTAGGCAGTGGTTTCTCAGAAAAGGACCTAAGGGTTACAGTGGACGAGAAGCTGGACATGAGTCAACAGTGTGCCCTTGTTGCCAAAAAGGCTAATGGCATTTTGGGCTATATAAGTAGGGGCATTACCAAAAGATTGAGGGATGTGATCATCCTCTATTCAACATTGGTGAGGCCTCATCTGGAGCACTGTGTCCAGTTTTCGGGCCCACACTACAAGAAAGATGTGGAAAAATTGGAAAGAGTCCAGTGGAGGGCAACAAAAATTATTAGGGGGCTAGAGCACATGATTTATGAGGAGAGGCTGAGAGAACTAGGATTATTTAGTCTACAGAAGAGAAGAGTGAGGGGAGATTTGACAGCTGCTTTCAACTACCTGAAAGGGTGTTCCAAAGAGGATGGATCTACACTGTTCTTGGTAGTACCAGATGATAAAAGAAGGAGTAATGGTCTCAAGTTGCAGTGGAGGAGGTTTAGGTTGGATATTAGGAAAAACTTTTTCACTAGGAGGGTGGTAAAGTACTGGAATTGGTTACCTAGGGAGGTGGTGGTGGGATCTCCTTCATTAGAGGCTTTTAAGGTCAGGCTTCACAAAGCCCTGCCTGGGATGATTTCATTGGCGTTCGTCCTGCTTTGAGCAGGGGGTTGGACTAGATGACCTCCTGAAATCCCTTCCAACCCTGGTATTCTGTGATTCACAGCTATTTGTTAGACAGCAGTGGCATGTGGAATATTAGCTTTCCCATATTGTAGGTGGGGTCTGGGAGTGATAACACAGGATAGAGCGGCAGAGACATATATAGTCTGGTGTTTAACGTGCTACATTATCTCTGAAAGGCAAAGTAGCTGAGCATTGGCATTGGCACTGTTGTGTTAGAGGCCTTGGTTCTAGCCCAATTCTGCCTGAAATAAACTTATTCCATCTCTCAGTTCTCTGACCTGTGATAAAGGGGAATGGTTGCTTCCTTGATTAGTGACTCTTTTGAAGTGCAGGGAATGTTAACAACTGGAGCTAGAACTTGACGCCTCCTGGATTCCAGCTCAGCACAACATCCCTAGACTCAAGTGCGTCTGTGAGGCAGGATCTTGCATCATGTTTTACCACCTCTGTGAGCAGGCATGACAGCACTGGTAAGGATGTGCTGTTCAGCTGGCCTGTGAAGCTGAGTCTGACAAGTTTGCAGAACAAGTGACTAAGGGGTGGGGACATGGGAACTGTCTTAAGACACAAAGAAGAGGTGCAAACATCAAGGAGGTGGAGGTAGAGGAACAAGGGGCACAGTGAGATGCAAAGGATATCACTAAAAAGAGACATTTGGGGTAAATCTCAGGCCAGGGCACATGGTGGAGTGCCCCTCCCTAGGGCAGTTACAACTGGCCTGGATGGTGCTCTAGCAGTACTGCAGGAACTCAGCAAGAAGAGGTGGAAAGGGGATGAATGGGACGTGGCTGAATAGGGCTTTCTCATCTGTAATCCTAGGACTCTATTTAGTGTATAGTTAATGGGAACTACTATATCAAACCTGGTGCATTGGCCCACCTGGCCTGACCTACACTAGAGAAGTTAAAGCCCCCAAAAGACTTTGCTTCCACACACACAAAAACAACCCAAATGGCCATCAGGCAACAGGTTAGAAGAGGCCCCCTTTGAAGAGGGTAAATGTGTAGGTAAAACTGAATGGCTCAACCTAAGCTCCTTTCGCACCCATGTGGACACAACCATGCTGAGACACATCAATTAGCCTTCTGCTACTGTCCCACAGCATGGCAATGGCCAGGGGAAATCTCCCAGAGTGCCCTGCTTAGGGCTTGAGCTGAGAACTGGGGAATAGTTACTCAGAGCATTGCAGCTAGGGTGACATTGGACAGTACAAATGTGGCCATGAACAAAACATATGCCCATATGGCATAGCTAGTATGGCTGCACTGAACTCCATACATCTGACCTGGCTTGGCTCTCTAGCACAGACAAGGCCTAGCAGCTTCAGTCTAAAACCACCAACTTTCTCCTATTATCCCCTCTCCTTTTCCTTCCTGTTTTGCTCCTTTTTTCTTTTTCTTTTCTCTCCCTCTCTTACTGTGGATTGCAGCAGCAGCAGCAGAAATGATGTGGCTCCATCAGCCTGAAACACAGAACAGCAGGGAGCTGACACATCAATCACAGCTCTGCTGTTGGAATAAATGAGAATGCCTCAGATTCAGGCTGTCACTCACCTGCTTCAGTTTGCTGCTTCCATATGGCTCCAGCTGACGGACTTGCACTCATCAGACCCTGCCAATTAAAGTCTTAGCACTCCCAACTCTTAGCCTCGCATCTTCATTATTCTAATTAAACAAAACATGCCACCCCTCCCTTTTCCTGTGTTGATTTATATCCCTCACACACAGTGGCAACTAAAATGCAGCAAAACAGCTGCCATCCGATACACGGTAAAGGAGCAAAACTACCAAATACAGTAGTAGCAGGCTCCTCTGCCTTCCACACCTGTTTCTTACTGTCAGAGATGCTCCCATCTAGCAGCACAGTCTAGTACCCATTGACCTCAAGGTAGCCTAATCTTAACCCACTGGTCTGAAAGTTTAATTTATGCTTAAACATGACTGGTTTGGGTTCTGCCTGGGAGAGGTTGGGTGAGAGAGACAGTCCAGGGCAGAAGAAATACAGAGAGAGTGAGAAAGGGACAAAGAGAAACAGTTTAATACAGCCTCACCTCTCAGTAGCCATTGACCTGTATCTATCTAGCATCTGTCCCCACACACCCCATTCTAGCTACCGCAGTTTGTATACTGGCTCCTAGCACCCCATCATCTGAGTGCCTCCACAAAATGGAAGAGACCTAACAGATGTTGCTTCCCCCTGGCCCGGTCAGTGATGCCATCAGGGAAAGCCTGGTTCAGAGAGGTACTTGCATGTAGCAGTGAGCACAACAAGGGTGGTGGCACTTCAGATGGTGTCTGCAGGGAGCTCCATAATCTCAGTCTGACTCCTGGGAAGGTTCCACAATCCCAAGCCTACTCCACTGGCTGACAGTGTCTTTGTATCAGGGGAGCCTCACAGTAGTGGTTGCAGCAGGAGTGATGATCTAGGGCCAGTCCCATGCAGAGACTTCTGTATTCAATGAGGAGCCAGTGCTGAGAGCATAGCACAGGGATGCTCCTGGTGAGGTATGCTGCTAAGCATACAGCCTGCTGCATCTTGTCCCTTTTATTCCTTTCTCAGGTCATGGGGCTCCATTCCTAGACATAGAGAATGTCCAGAGTTGAGTCAGGAATGGTGGAGTACCGAGGTCAGAGCTGTTCTGATAAGTCTGGCCAGCTGCAGGTCGCAGTAGGCAGTGTTGGTGCTCTGGGTGGCCACAGAAAAACCAAGGCTGTGACCTCATTCTGTGATGTGAGTGCCAGTGCCCTTGATGTGGAGTAGATATGGGCAAGGAAAGCTCTGCAGAGGACTTCCTTCCTCCTGCCAGCATCACTCAGCCTTGGCTGGGCTGAGTGTAAGCCAGCTGCCCTTCCCCCAGACACTGACTTCAGCCAGCCATGGAGAGGTCTGGGCTGGGAGATGGGGAAAAGGATGAGCACTGGTGCCTGGGCACTTCAGGCATGTCAGCCCCGAATGTTTCATCAGCTGTTTCATCAGTTTACATCACAATCAGCAGGGGTGATGGCAGCAGGTGATGGTATAGGCAGACCCAATATAGCATTGATAAAGCTAGATGCTGCAATCATCCTTTCTGATTGCTGTGCAGACAGAGCCTCAGGGTACGACTACACTGCAATTTAAGCCTGGGGTCTGTGGAACTCAATGTTTGTAAACTCGGGCTTGAGGGTCCAACTTAAATATTCACCCTTGGTTCAGAATTTCTGGACCACTGCACAGCAAGTTGTCAGAGCCTGTCAACACATCCTGTCGACCCATCTTTTGGGTCCCCATGCTCCTAGCTACTGAAACCAGCAACATGGAGGTGTACCATTGGAAGAACTTGTCCTGCATGGGCTTTCACTCCTGTTTCAAGAAACAGGCAGAGCATTCAGGAGAAACTGCAGGACATTTCAGCTGTGTTTTCTGACCTAGTGAAGACATCTGCTAGAGCAGAAGTAGGACAATACAGACATATCAGACTTGAGCTGGATGATTCTGCTCATGGCTGTCAGATGAGCCACTGAAGCCCCCTACATAGACAGGTGCTTCTGGAGCAGGACCACAAGCACAGAATGGTAGGGTTACATCATCATGAGGCCCTGGGATGGCCAGCAGTGGGTGCAGCACTTTCTCATAAATAAAGCTACATCTCTGGAGCTCTGTGAATAACTTGCCTGGCTGCTCCAGCATCATGACACGTTCATGAGTGTAGCCATGCCAGTCTAGAAGCAAGTCACTATTACTATCTGGAAACTGGCTACTTCAGACTGCTACAGGCCCATTGTGAACAAATTTAGTGTTGGAAAGTCAGCTGTGGGTTAAGTAGTGGTGGAGGTTTCTGAGACAATCAGGCATGTGATTTACCCGCACGTGCTGGGCATAAACAATATCCGTGAAGTAACTGCTGATTTTGAGAAAATGGGATTTCCAGACCATGTCAGGGTCATTGGTGGGACTCAGGTGCCCATAGCTTGTCCTCCTTAAAGAGCACATTAAGCATGTTACATGCAGAGGGTGCTACTCCACTGGCATGCATTCCCTCATGAAGGATGATTTATGGACACCTGATTTATGGATGCCTTGGAAAAGTTCATAATACCAGTATTTTCTGACAATCGGAAATCTACCTTCATGGGCAGATGGGACATTATTCCCACCAAATCACCTTGTCATAAATGAAACACCTGTCCCCACTGTTCTTCTGGGAGACACTGCATTCCCCCTTTGATCTTGGCTTAGCAAACCATACCCTGATCTCAGAGGAGGGGCCAGCTCCAGGTTTTTTGCTGCCCTAAGCAGTGATAATGAAAAAAACCAAAGTGTTGTGCCACTGAAATGCTGCTGAAGGAGGAAGCGGGAGAGAATCACCCGCTGCCGAAATGCCACCAAAGGAAGGAAGCGGAATGCTCCCCACCCCCTGTTTTGGCTGCCCCAAGCATCTGCTTCCTTCGCTGGTGCCTGGAGCCAGCCCTGCTCAGAGACCCTGGCAAAAGAAAGCTTAACGTACGCTTGGCAGATTGAACTCCAGCTGGCACTGTTTACAGAACCATTTGGATTCCAGTGTCAGCAGTGCTATCCACATCACTGGGCCTTTGTGAATCCAGAGTTGAGCCATTTACCCCTGTTATAAGTGTGAAGTAGCCTAAAATTAGTGTTTACCTGTAAGGGGTTAAGCTAAAGGTAACCTGAGAGGTGGACAACTGACCAATGAAAAATTCCCCAGAAAACAAAGGATTTTAACTTTCAGTTTCTCTCTGGGTCTCTCTCTGTTCACCTCGGCTATGGAATAAACACAGCTATGTCTTTCACTGTACCTATAAAATTCTATCAAGTACTGTAGTCAGTAAGTTTACCTTCTTTTTATCGCTTGAAGGGTTCTCAGTGGTGAGTGTTGGCTGGGTGCTTCTTAAAATTGTAAAATTCAGCAGAGATCTCAACAGTGGGAGAAAGTTGCCTCGGGGGAGAGGTTTGGTTTCTAAATCCTTTTGTTAATGATGGTAGATGCTGTTCTATTAATGGTTATAAGAAATTTATTCCTTTCTTTTTTTCTTTTATTAAAATCTTTCTTTTAAGAAGCTGACTGCTTGTTTTTCATTGTGTAAGATCCTGGTGTTGTATCGGGCATGTCTCGCAGGAGCAGGCGAGGTTTGTTTTTTTCTCTCAAGCTTCCCAGGGAAGGAAGAAGTTTTGGGGGGTTAGTGAAAAGGGAAAGAAGGGTCCCAAACTACCCTAAACCTTGTTTGGTGGTGGCAGTGTACCAGGTCCAAATACAAAAAAAGTTGTGTTCTGGGGAAAAACATTTTAACCCAAGCTGGTAAAATAAGCTTGCGGGGGGTTATTTCTTTTTTCATGCGGGTCCCCACATCTGTACCCTAGAGTTCAGAGTGGGGAGGCAATCCTGACATGGTGGCAGTGGTGGGATGAAATTTTGTGAATTTAAAAAACAGAATTTTGCAGAAAGCAGTTTTTCTCTAAGGTGAGTCCTCAGCAAGTACAAAGCAGATAACGGTGTTAAGTTAAACACCACAGGGGGTCACTCCGGTAAAACTTGTTCTGCAGGTCTTGAAGCTCCACGCTTTGTCTTTTTCAGCTGCCTGAGGGCAGGGAGGTGAAGGTTGTTTTTTTTTTTTAGAGGGTTTTCTCCTGCTGGATAGCAGAGAGTAGCCCAGGTTTGCAGTTAAGAGTTAATAGGCTCGTTAAGTGCTAGGCAACCATCCCAGGGGTCCCTGTGGGGGGGAACTGGTCAGTTCAGTTTTCTGAGAATCAATGTAGGGGGTCTTTCTCCCTCTGCTGGTAGGATAAATACCCTGCTGAGAATTTCCAAGTAATATAAGAAAATTTTGTTTAATTTTCAGTTAGTAAGTTAAACACAGAAAGATTAAAATGACAGGTAGTAAGGGCAAAAGAATTTAGAATTAGCCAAATTCCAAGCTGAGGAGAGACAAAAAGAACATCAAAGGCTGATGGAGAGAGAGGAAACCACCTAAAGAAGGGCTATTGAAGCCCAGATTGAGAGACAGAAGCATAAACTGGCTGTTTTGAAGCTTCAGAGACAATTTCCTCCAGCTGCTGACTCCACTTCCCCAAAAATCCACAAATGGGAGTGACTGTGCCCACAGTATGATAAGTCCAACGACATTGCCGAATATTTCATCACCTTTGAGAGACATAAAATCTACATAAAATCCCTGAAAATCAAAAGATAACCACATTAATAGCAAAATTGACTGGCCGAACTCTGGACATCTTCAATAAGATGCCTATTGAAAATGCTTCAAACTATGGTAAATTCAAGGATTTGGTTTTAAAACAATTTCAAGTTACACCTAACACTTACAGAGTAAAATTTAGAGCCCTTAAGAGAGTGCTGAACTAAGTCATCTGGCTTACGTAAACCAGATGAAGAATCTGTTAGATAAATGGGTCAAAGGAAGGGGTGTAACTACCTTTAAAGGAGTATGTAATTTAGTTCTACAGGAGCAGTTCCTGACTATAACCAGTAATAATGTAAAACAGTGGTTATGGGATAAGAAAATGGACTCAGCAGAAAGTCTTGCTTCTTATGTGGATCAATATGAGCAGTCCCAGATCACCAGAGAGGCGGGGAAAATCGGAACACAAGCGGGGGAGGTGGCAGAAAAAAAACTACCTAATAGCGGTTGGAGTGGGTCCCAGAAGGGGCAACCCGGGACCACATTCTATCAGAGGGGGCAGCCCCAGACCCCACCTACCTCCCAAGAAAAACCCCAGACACCTCATCGTTCCACCCCACCAGTCTCCAGCAACCAACCTCAGCCCAGTGACCAGTCAGCTGGGCAATGTTTTAAATGTAATGAGCTGGGGCATATTAAGGTCAACTGCCCGAAAAACACCAACCAAATGCTGTGCATTACCCCAAAGTCACACCCAAGGTCCGCAGGCCCAAATACCTCCCAAATACCCTCAAAGCGAAGGAAAACTGTGAAAGTGGGCGAAAAAAAGGTTACAGCGTGGAGGGATACTGAAGCTCAAATGTCACTTGTCCACCAATCCTTAGTGGACCCCAAGTTAATCAACCCAGAGGTTAAAGTGACAATTCAACCCTTCAAGTCAAACTCTTTTGACTTACCTACAGCCAATCTACCTGTCCAGTACAAGGGCTGGTCAGGAAGGTGGACTTTTGCAGTCTACAATAATTATCCCATTCCCATGCTGCTGGGGGATGATCTCGCCAATCATGTGAAGCTAGCCAAAAGGGTGGGAATGGTCACCCGCAGCCATGCTAAGCAAGCTTGCACCCCTATCCCTGTTCATGAGCCTTCCACCAGGGGCCCAACTGGGTTACCAAAAACCCCGACAACAATGGTGGAGCCGGATTCCCTACCAACAACTAAAACAGCCGTGAAGGATCCAGTCCCAGAGACACAGCCTAAGCCAGTCTCCGGACCGGAACTGGCAAAGCAACCAACACCTGAACCATTGCCAGCGCTGAGCCCAGCGCTTGCAACCCCATCTACCACTCCAACACCAGAGGGCAACCTCGAGCCGGCACTGACAGCAGCAGCTACACTAACCCAGGAGGCTCAGCCGGAGCCTAAAATGCAACCAGGTGCACCAGCGGAAAGCAGTCCACCGCCAAGGAAAACAACCCCATCACCTCCATCACTTCCCGAGGAACCCAACCCAAGTCCACAACCCAGTAAGGAACTAATATCTCTGGCAACAAAAGAACAGTTCCAGGCCAAACAGAAAGCAAACAAAAGCCTCCAAAAAGCTTGGACGGCGGCACGGGGCAACCCACCGCCTCTCAGCTCTACCAATCAATCCCGGTTTGTGGTCAAAAATGGACTTTTATACAAGAAAACTCTTTCTAGGGGACACCAGAAAGACTGGCAGCCTCAAAGAGAGTTGGTAGTTCCAGCTAAGTACTGGGTAAAGCTCCTGAGCTTAGCCCATAATCACCCTAGTGGGCATGCTGGGGTGAACAGAACCAAAAACCATGTGGGAAAGTCATTCCATTGGGGGGGATGGGCAAGGACATTGCTAATTATGTCCGGTCTTGTAAGGTGTGCCAAAAAGTGGAAAAACCCCAAGACCAGGTAAAGGCCCCTCTCCAGCCACTCCCCATAATTGAGGTTCCATTTCAGCAAGTAGCTGTGGATATTCTGGGTCCTTTCCCAAAACAGACACCCAGAGGAAAGCAGTACATACTAACTTTCAAGAATTTCGCTACCCGATGGCCAGAAGCAGTAACTCTAAGCAACACCAGGGCTAAAACTGTGTGCCATGCATTAACAGACATTTTTGCCAGGGTGGGTTGGCCCTCCAACATCCTTACAGATTCGGAAACCAATTTCCTGGCAGGGACCATAAAAAGTCTGTGGAAAGATCATGGGGTAAACCACTTGGTTGCCACCCCTTACCACCATCAAACAAATGGCCTGGTGAAAAGGTTTAATAAAACTTTGGGGGCCATAATACGGAAATTCATAAATAAGCACTCCAATAATTGGGACCTAGTGTTACAGCAGTTGCTCTTTGCCTACAGGGCTGTACCACATCCCAGTTTAGGGTTCTCACTCTTTAAACTTGTGTATGGCCGTGAGATTAAAGGGCCATTACAGTTGGTAAAACAGCAATGGGAGGGGTTTACACCTCCTAGAAGAACTAACATTCTGAACTTTGTAACCAACCTACAAAACACCCTCCAAACCTCTTTAGCCCTTGCTAAAGAAAACCTAAAGGATGCTCAAGCAGAGCAAAAGGCCTGGTATAATAAACATGCCAGAGAACGTTCCTTTAAAGTAGGGGACCAGGTGATGGTCTTGAAGGCGCTTCAAGCTCATAAGATAAAAGCGTCATGGAAAGGACCCTTTACGGTCAAGGAGCACCTGGGAGCGGTTAACTACCTCATAGCATTCCCTAACTCAACCCTAAAACCTAAAGTGTACCATGTTAACTCTCTTAAGCCTTTTTATTCCAGAGAATTAAAGGTTTGTCAGTTTACAGCCCAGGGAGGAGATGATGCTAAGTGGCCTAAAGGTGTCTACTATAAAGAAAGCAGTAACGGTGGCGTGAAAGAGGTAAACTTCTCAATAACCCTTGGACGCATGCAGCGCCAGCAAATCAAAAAGCTGCGCACTAGCTTCACGCCACTATTCTCAACCACCCCAGGACAGACTGAACGGGCATTCCACTCCATTGACACAGGTAACGCCCACCCAGTTAAAGCCCAACCTTACCGGGTGGCTCCGCACAGCAAAGCTGCTATAGAACGGGAGATCCAGAACATGCTACGAATGGGTGTAATCCGCCCTTCTCACAGTGCATGGGCATCTCCAGTGGTTCTAGTCCCCAAACCGGATGGGGAGATACGCTTTTGCGTGAACTACCGTAAGCTAAATGCGGTAACTCGCCCAGACAACTATCCAATGCCTCGCACAGATAAGCTGTTAAAAAAACTGGGACAGGCCCAGTTCATCTCCACCTTAAACTTAACCAAGGGGTACTGGCAAGTACCGTTAAAAAAATCTGCCCAAAAAAGGTCAGCCTTCATTACGCACGTAGGGCTGTATAAGTTTAATGTGCTCCCTTTCGGGCTGCAAAATGCACCCGCTACCTTCCAAAAACTTGTAAATAGTCTCCTAATGGAATTAAAAAAATCTGCAGTTGCCTATCTTAATAATGTGGCCATATTTTCTAACTCCTGGGCGGAGCACCTAAAACATCTCCGAAAGGTCTTTAAACGCATACAAAAGGCAGAACTAACTGTTAAGGCTAAAAAGTGTCAAATAGGCCTCAACAAAGTTACTTACCTTAAACACCAGGTGGGTCAAGAAACTATCAATCCTCTACAGGCCAAGGTGAATGCTATCCAAAAGTGGCCTGTCCCAAAGTCCAAAAAACAAGTCTAATCCTTCTTAGGCTTGGCCGAATATTACAGGCAATTTGTACCATACTACAGGCAAATCGCCGCCCCACTAACAAACCTAACTCAAAAAAAACCAGCCAAATGCAGTCCGGTGGACTGAGCAGTGTCAAAAGGCCTTTAACCAGCTTAAAGCAACACTCATGTCTAACCCTGTGCTCAGGGCCCCAAACTTTAACCAACCATTCCTAGTAACCACAAAGGCCTCCAAGCATGGTGTGAAAGCAGTTTTAATGCAAAAAGGACCCAATCAACAATTGCACCCTGTCGTGTTTCTCAGCAAAAAGCTGTCTAAAAGAAAGAGCCACTGGTCAATTCCCAAAAAGAAATGTTACGCCATTGTATATGCTCTAAAAAAGCTACTCCCATACGTTTGGGGACAACGGTTCCAACTACAAACCGACCATGCTGCGCTAAAGTGGCTTCATCGCTTCACCAACAAAAACAAAAAACTTCTTCGGTAAAGTTTAGCTCTCCAAAATTTTAATTTTAACATCCAACACATTCCAAAAACTTCTAATAAAGTGGCTAACGCACTCTCCCAAAAAAGTTTCCCAAAATCAATAGGTTAAAACTGTCCTCAAAATGTGAAACCTATTGTTAGTTTATTGTAACCAATAGTATGTTTACAGGTGCATGTGTTTTACTAATTCTGTTTTTTTCCTAAAGCTCCAGGAAGAAATCGTACCCAGTGACGTTCCGACACCGTTTGCGATTTGGGGGGCATGTCATAAGTGTGAAGTAGCCTAAAATTAGTGTTTACCTGTAAGGGGTTAAGCTAAAGGTAACCTGAGAGGTGGACAACTGACCAATGAAAAATTCCCCAGAAAACAAAGGATTTTAACTTTCAGTTTCTCTCTGGGTCTCTCTCTGTTCACCTCGGCTATGGAATAAACACAGCTATGTCTTTCACTGTACCTATAAAATTCTATCAAGTACTGTAGTCAGTAAGTTTACCTTCTTTTTATCGCTTGAAGGGTTCTCAGTGGTGAGTGTTAGCTGAGTGCTTCTTAAAATTGTAAAATTCAGCAAAAATCTCAAGAGTGGGAGAAAGTTGCCTCGGGGGAGAGGTTTGGTTTCTAAATCCTTTTGTTAATTATGGTAGATGCTGTTCTATTAATGGTTATAAGAAATTTATTCCTTTCTTTTTTTCTTTTATTAAAATCTTTCTTTTAAAAAGCTAACTGCTTGTTTTTCATTGTGTAAGATCCTGGTTTTAAATCGGGCACGTCTCGCAGGAGCAGACGAGGTTTGTTTTTTTTCTCTCAAGCTTCCCAGGGAAGAAAAAAGTTTGGGGGGTTAGTGAAAAGGAAAAAAAGGGTCCCAAACTACCCTAAACCTAGTTTGGTGGTGGCAGTGTACCAGGTCCAAATACAAAAAAAGTTGTGTTCTGGGAAAAAAACATTTTAACCCAAGCTGGTAAAATAAGCTGGGGGGGCGTTATTTCTTTTTTCATGCGGGTCCCCACATGTGTACCCTAGAGTTCAAAGTGGGGAGGCAATTCTGAGAACCCCTCAATGGACCTCTGCTGAACTGGTACACTCAGTGAGAAGGTGCACGTATCACAGCTGGAGCAGGATGAACATGGGCAAGAAAAATCAGGGATGCTTTATGCACCCACACTATGGACTTGCCTGGCCAGTGATAGGAGAATAGTATGTTTATTAATGTATTTGTATAACACTTTTTCCAATAAACACAGTACTCTCACTGTATGCTACCAATGGGGAGGTGTGTGATTATCATGAATTGTTAATGGTGGATGAGATAACAGGTCACAGAGTGGGTTTGGGGGAAGTGGTTTGTGTGACATGAATTGTGTATTTTTATTGTGGATTGAGCTAAATAGATATATTGAGGAATTGTGCTTGGATACAGATTCCCAGTTGTGCCTTATCATGTCTTTATTCTTTGAAATACACATCAGATGAGGTGATGCAGGTATGGCAATAAACTTTAATAAAATAAAAAGCCTTTAGTTGTAAACCTGGCTGCATTAAAAAAAGCCCAAGTAAGACTAAAACATTGTCTGGCAGTCCCACTGTCACCACAACAGCAAAACTCCAGTAGTAAACCAACACCAAAACTTGTAATAAAATAAGGTGCATAAACAAAACAGTGAACAGTGCAAACAAGTGAAAGAAGTGCAAACAAATGAATTCCCTACTTGTGCATGTCCCTTGACCCTCCATTCTCATTTCCCTTTTCAGCACGTTTAGCATGCACTTAGCACTGCCGCACAATAGTGGAGAATGGCTGGGGGTACATTTGCCATGTCCAATTAGTGTCCAGTTGCATGGACCATCCATCCACGGTATTGTCCAATGCATTCCTGTTCTGGGGGACATAGTACCATGTAGGGGCTACTCCTCTTGTGTTCATCAAACAGCTCTTCTGAGTATGGACCAAGGACTTGCTGTAGTTTCTCCACTGGCAAAGCGTTCTCAGGAACAGGTGTGAGCCACAAAGTCCCTTTGTTAGCCTGATGCTGCTGGTTCCTTTCTGGTCCTATACCAGACTTGGGGTCAGAAGGTCACCATCCCAGCTGACCAGGCCATTATAAACTACTAGGGCTCAGTGCTTGTCACAGTACTGAGTATTCGGTCACAGTGCTCACAAAAGAGGCAGGATGAAGGGGAGTTCCCAGAGATGCTGCTCTCATCCCTGGCTTCCCAACAGTCACTCCTGAGCACTTAATCCACTCCCTGCACTAGTCACCAGTTCCTTTAATCCTAGGGTGACCGGATGTCCCAATTTTATAGGGACAGTCCCGCTTTTTGAGTCTTTTTCTTATAGAGGCTCCTATGACCCTCCGCCCCTTGTCCTGATTTTTCACACTTGCTGTTTGGTCATCCTATTTAATCCCCAGCACTGCCAGCTTGGCCGCTATTTCTTGGTACTCATGGCCATTTCCGGTGCTCCTCCTGAAGTCAAATGTCTTGCTTGCCTCACACCACAGATTTACCAGAATCTGACTGTGCTCCCATGAGCAGGAAGCAGCACATTTAGCAAATGATTCTTTGTTATCGGTGGCCATAGCTAATGCAGGAGACAGTTCACTCTGCTTGCAGCTTAGTGATCAGGGTAAAATGGGAGGGTTAAACACAGAGCAGCTGAACTTGAACCAGAGAGCTTCTTCTATTTCTTGGTAGTCAGTTGCACTGCCCTTGCCGAATCCTAGGCCCTGAGCCCAGAGGGTTTACTGGCCCCAGTCAGATAGATTTGTGTATAGACAGAACCTGGGATTACATTGCAATGTAGATATACCCTCAGTGGCTTCATAATGAGTCTTTCACAAATACCACATGACCCAGTTCTAACCCCCACCTTGCCAGTCTCTCATCAGCACAGTCAGACAAGCCAGCTGCACTGTCCTTGACTGTTCCCTTTAGAGCCCCCTCACCAAAACCCATCTTAGCAACTGGAGGGAGACTGCAAATGAGGGGTCTGCAGCTCCTCCCCACTGTGATCACAGCATCATCCACAGACTGGTGATTCTTTAGCATACATCCCCTACTTAACTTGCCCCTCACAACACTGCTTCTTTCTGCAACTTACCAAACTCGGCTAAATCACCATAGCAAGGGTTAACTGGTTGATATGCATTAACACTGGCACAGAGTGGGTAGTTGCAGGGGGAGGGGGTACCTGTGGCAGGGATACTCACTGAGGGTGAGGGGCAGTGTCACTCCTTGCCATGATGGCAGGGTGGCTGGCCTAAGCACAGGCCTCAGCGACAGCTGTCAGTCAGCACCTCCCTCTGGGAACACCTTTCCCTGGGCTGGGAGCTGGAGCCTGGCTGGGTGGGATCTGGCAGCTGTGGCTTGCAGGACTATGGACCAATCAGCTGCAGATGCAAGGGAGGGACCAGTCAGGAAGAGGACTGGCTGGGGCTCTTTCTGAACTGCTGCTTGTCCACTCTGCAAAATCCCTGGACATTGCCTGTTGTTTGAAATCCATCTGGACAGAGAAAGGAAGCTAAAAAAAAGAAGCTTTGTCCAGGAAAATCCAGACCTATGGTAACTCTAAATGTGGGTCACAGGGGAGTGCCCTTGCAGTGGCTGCAGCAGTAGTAGGCACCTGGGGCCAGCCATTCCTTGAGGGTCTGTCTGCACTGCAACGAGGACAGCACTACTAGGCATACCTGTGCTAGCTCACTAACTAAAGTAGCGTAGTCATAGCAGTGCAGGCAGAAGCATGGGCTAGCCACCCAATGACATATGTACAGGGCAGGATTGGGCTTGGATGGCTAACCTATGTCACAGTAGCTCTTCTACTATTGCTAGCTAGGTCAAAGCTAGCTTGACTCTGCTTACATGTGCTGCACTAGATAGAGTCAGAGGGATCATTAGCCCAGCTCTTTCCCAGCCTCAGACAGCACTGAACAGTTTCACAAGCACTGGCCTTAGTTGGCAAGGGAGTGGAGGTACAGTATCTCCCCCCTACACCCATTGTTGCAGACCCTCTGCCTGCTACAACTGGTGGAGAAGCTGTGTTTTATCATGAACATGCCCCTGGTTTCAGCAAAGACAGGCTTTTGTTTTTCAATATTGTCCACTGATTTTTTTTTAAAGATTTTTCACTTTCAGAAACTTTCACTTTTGAAAATCCCAACATGTGACTAAGCCAGCCAATCAGAGCTGGCAATTGGAAGGACCCCAAAATCAAAATGGAAAGTGAAAGACAGTTTCACCAAAATCCAGAACCTTTTGAGAAAATCCAAATTTTTTGTCAAAAATCTCCAGTTTCAAGCCATGGAGAAATTCCCTTCAAAAGACAATTCCAAGGAAGACTTCTGAGCAGCACCACTGTCCCTGTGATCAGGACACCAAGTGCAAGCCCTCGCTAAGCTGAAGGCTCACACAGCTATCTCTGCTGATGAGCCATCTCCCTTTTTCCGGACATCTTCTGGATTTCAGTCATTGTTGTGATGCTGCACTCTATATGATTTTATGAAAATATGCTGATGAGTGTGAATTTAATGTAACTAAAGTATTCAAAAGGTCTCTCATAAGATATCCTTACAAAACTTATAATCTACTGAGTGTGGTCATCCCATTTGTATAAATGTATCACTCTTGTATCTGAACCTAGAAATAGAACCCTGAGGTCCTATTGTAGTTATGCAAAGTGTAGGCCAATAATGGTGGTTTAGATTCTTGATGACTCCATCAACCAGGACAATTGACTATGGAGGGCTCTGTTTACAGGCAGGCCTTTCTGTAAGTCAGACTGGGAGAAATAAGGGCTTGGAGTCTTACAATGACATGTAATAGAACCATAGAGTATCAGAGTTGGAAGGGACTTTATTTAGTCTAACCCTTACTCAAAGCAGGATCAATCCCCACTTAAATCATCCAAGAGTTTTTTTGCCCTATATCCCTAAATTGCCCCCTCAAATGCTGAACTCACAAGGCTAGGGTTAGCAGGCTAATGCACCAACCTCTGAACTACACTGGGAGTTGGTCGGGCCGCTCTGTGCAGTGCTGGGAGATTGATGTTGGCTCTGGCTAGGGGAAGCTTGGTAGACTGTGACACTGTTAGTGTTTCCCCCATGAGTTATTACCAGGTTACAGGGTTATGATAGTGCCAATATCCAAAGCTGGGTTATTGGGTTATTAATGTGCTGCTGTCACTGGATATTAGCACTGTGATCAATCCCCAATGACAGGGGCTGCTTAGCCTGTCACACTTTGTTTTATCTCCCATTTTTAGAACTTCTGCTAACTCACAAATTGCTAATGCAATTTCTCTGTAACCCAGTTAAGAGAGGATAGCAAACCCTACTGTCTGTGTGCTACTCAGAAGCAGGCTCTGGGTCCCTGGGACAGGCAGAGCAGGCACAGACACTGTGCACTCTTGTCTCTCAGATGGGGGACACACTTTGTTGCAGTGGCTGCAGTATATGGAAACATGTTGGCTTCCTTGTCACTTCCAGGGCATTCTGCAATTATATCGGCTAAACCAGGGCTAATTAGACAGAAGGCAGGAGCATTCCTGGGAACAAAAATGAGCCTTCTCCCACCAAAGCCACCTCACCTTGACCAACCCAGTCCCATTCATCTTCCTTGCCCTCTTTGCTCTCGCACAACCTTGCTCTTTTAATGGCAACACTTAAAGATGGGAGTGTCCAGAGGACTCAGCTAGCCCATCCAATGGGCCCCAGGCAGGAGTGCACTTTACAGAAAATTCTGCAGTGTTATGTGCAGTTCTGTCTGAAGAGGCTCAGGCAATGTGGCTGCCACTTCTCTCTCTTTCTCCCCCGCCACCCACCCATTGGACACATAGTCCAATGGCCTAAGAGTCTCACTCTTAGGGAGTTCCTCCTGACATTCAGCCTAAATTTTCTTTTCACCCCATTCATTCCAACTGGAAGCAGGGTCTCCATGAGCTGTCCCCTGACATCCAGTGATATACAGTGGGAAAGTCCTCAGGAGCAGACTGTATTTGTCTATACACCCCTACTCTGCCTAGATGATCAGCAGACAGACCTGAGTTGTCAAAGTGATCAATTTCGGCTAATTTGGGTTAAAATTTGGCTGCCACTGGACATGGTGTGAGGAATATCAGGAGCTGGGATTCCTGGTGCCACAGGTCAAGAATATGAAGCATTCAGTTATCACTCTGAGAGTCAGAACTATTCTGGAGAGGATCCTGAAGGATGCCATCCATTGGCAGCACGTGGAAAATCTGAGCTGGAAGCTGGACCAGGGCAAGGCCTTCGAGGTGATTTGAAAGTGGAATGCCAGCAATCACTTCCTCCCTGCAAGGGTGGGGGATAGCTTCACCTGATTAGCTTACTGAAGATTTATTCACAGGGCCCAGCTCAACTGTGTCTGGCTGAACAGAGCCATCCACCAAGGGAATTGGGACAAGTGATGGAAGAAGTGCAACTATGCCAATGAGATGCTACCCCATGTCCTGAGTAGCTGCATTTCAGAGCCTGGCAGCTGCATGACAATGCCATTCAAGATCCATCCTGGTTAGAGCCATCCTGCCACTCATGGGGAAGATTGTCCTGAACTCTGCCATTTCCATAACGGACAGCCAATTGCGACTGGATATCATCATCACCAACTAGAACAGAAGAAGATCATCATGGTGGATGTCACAGTTCCCTTTGAGAACAGGACCCCAGCTTTCCATGCCTGATCTTGAAAGGTGAGGAAATATGCCTTTCTGGCTGATGCTTTGAGGGCCAGGGGTTATGAGGTTCGAACACAAGTGCTGATCGTTGGAGCCCTGGGTGCATGGGATCCCAGTAATGAGTGACTGTTATGGGAACGGAGAATCGGTCAGTGCTACGCTCGGCTGATGTGGCAATTCATATGTATTGGTTGCCACCAGATTATCAAGGGACATTTATTTAAAAAACATCACCAGATATCGGCAGTATCAAGAGAGATGAGCTGGAGTGTCATTGGGAAGTGGAATCGAGAAAATAGCTGAAATACTTCTCTGATGAACTGTATTTACTGAGGAACAACCTGTTCTAAATGCTCATATACTGAGGGACAATCTACACTGATTGCTATATTTGCTTTCTGCAAGCTACTCTTAATATAACTTTTTATGAGTGATGTACCCAAATGTTTGGATGCTAATATTTTAATTGTGTTAAATTTATTAACCTTAATTTGGGGTATTACAGACTATATACTAAAGTTATTTTATGACTTTTAAATCAAATTTTGTACTTTTGGATAATTTAAGCATTATACTCAAATGTATAAAATCTCATTCCTTGACTTGTGCATTAGATCATTTTAACATTAGTTTAATAAAAAAAAATTTTCTTATGAGTACCGAGTGCAGGGGTAATAATGAGATGTTCTAATTCTTATTGTATGAAGAAAGGGCAGAAGACCGTACTTAGCCTGTTCTGACTGAGGTGGTCACCTTAACTGAAACCTCACTTGTTAAGTAAGGGGTAGTGATGCCATGCCAAGTGAGAGTCAGGGGGGATGGAGATGTGTGGTTTTCTCTGGTGAGAGGGAATCCGTTTAAAGAGTTCTGGAAGTGGTGTGACTCTCTCCTCTACACTGTTTAAAAATGGAGCTAGTTAGGCTCATGTGAGAGTCCTGATTCCTTCTCAGTGATTATTAGAGCTGTGCTTGCAGGTAAGCTGATCTAAGAGGACTGAATCTTTACCCGGGTATGGAGACAGCGCTGGGGTAAAAAGAAAATACCAATGAGGCAGCAGCTGAGAGGTTCCCTGCTACCTGGTGAAATCACTGACAACTGGACTATGTGGTGGAACCTCAGAACCTGGCATTGCAGCATGAGGTGGTAGTGACAGTGACAAGCAGTGGCAAGGACAGCAGAGACACCAAAGAGTAGGGCTCCATGTCTGCACAGAAGTCACAGATCCCGCAACCTCTGTGACTTCTGCAGCAGCCTGGTGACAGCCACACTGGTCACTACTGGAGCTGATCTGTAGCCAGCCACTCAGGCAGCCCCACAGCCAGCCACAACAGCCATTGCTTGGGCGGCCAGGGCCAGGGCAGATGACTCCAGGGACTTCCTGAACAGTGACCTGTGAGGCTTGCCCTAGGACCACCTGAGCAGCCACCAGCACAGCTGGGCCTGGGGACTGCCTGAGCAGTGGTTCCATGGATGGCTAGAGCAGTTGCTGCTTGGTGGCTCCAGCAGTGATCCCAAGGTGGCTCCTGGCAGCTGAAGTTGCTGACCTCACCCCCTCATTAGCGGCCTCCCCAGACCCCTGGGGGGCTGGTGCTGTTGGATGGGGGAGTTGGAGGATTGAGAACTGCATATTGGATGGGGGCCAGTTATATGTTGACTTTTTCTGCATATTCTGTAACATTTGTGGAGTTATAAATGTGAGTGAATGAATAGAGAAACTCTTGCTAGAATGGCGTCTCATGGAACTCACCTCCTCCCCAGGCCAGATCATCCTAGTCCACCCCAGATATGAACCTGCTTTGCAGAAGATTGTATCTCATATTAGTCAGCACCAATGTTATATTGTTGACTGAGATGTAAAACTGAGCCTTAGCCTCTTATGACCACTACAGACCCTATGGCATTGTCTTTTGTAAGACTGTGATGCTCCAGTCAAACTTGAGTGGGCATGGCTGCATTCTGGTTACCTAATGGTTCCACTACAGTTTCCATGGGACAGGGGATTATTTTCCCATGCTCAGCATGTTATGCAGCATCTCTGCAAACAACTGCTGCATCACAATGGTGGGTGAAATGAAGTGAATTTATATGTGTGTTTGAAAGTCTGTAAAAGTGCCCCAAGGTTTGTAAATGGCACTATATCAATAAATGACCATAATTCCTGAGTGAGAAAACAAACTAGCAAGTTCACCGAGTTCCAGATTCTCCCAGTGCCCAGGGGAGATCTCCCTGAGGCCATCGAGGGAAAACCAAAGCCCAGAGCATGCTGAGCACCAGAGTGTGCTGCTCTCAGCATAGGGTTTGGCAGGTGGTGTTGGGTCAGAGGTCCACACAAAACATCTCTCTCATTATAAATAAGAGTGTTTAAATATTTCCTTTACATTGCAACCAGGAACTATGGGGGTACCATGCCATGATCTAAACACCTGCTGGCTCTCAAAATAGGACCAGAGACACAAGCAGCTTTCTCATGTGTATACCCAAGCCATGCTACACATCCCCCCTATTTTCAGATTTCCTGTCTCTGCAAGTTTCTAAAGAAGCAGCTTCCAACAGTTCTGGATTTTCAGTCTATCACAAGAGGTGTGTAAGCAAGTGGATTCTTGTGGGAATTCCCATTGCCCTGAGAACATTTTGTACGCTGCATGGCATACTGGGTCCTACCCATTGAGTACATGTCTATATGCTGTCAGCACCATGCAGTAGCACTTCTGGTTGACGGCATTCAGTCCAGTAACCAGGAAACACGTGATGCCACAAACAAGATCAATATCTCCATACCCTACAAACTCAGATACCTCCTGGACACTAGAAGAGCTGCATGTCAGGTGTAGTCAATTATTTCATTTAATTTTTTAATAGATGATTTATTGTTGTGGTTATGTATAATTGATTAATGTGTGATGGCTAGGTTAAAGTAGGATAACATCATCAGAGTATGAGGATGGCAAGTATGTAGGAGTGATGAACGTGTATTAGGTATTATAACTAAAGTAAGACACTAATGCAAGGCTTGCTGGCTGAGGCCTGTAAGATAGCCATACTAAGCTTTAGGCCTAAGGATGGCTGACATCAGTAGGTGACCCAGGAATAACCCTGTGCCAGTAAAGTTACAAGAGTATTGTAAAGAATGTGACAATGGGTAATGTTTGGGAAGATATGCCCCAATGTACGTATCTAGACCACAAGACACCCGATTGTAACATCTTCAGACATTCTGCAGTAACTGCAGGTTACCATGGGGACTTGTCTATGCACATGCTAATGAGACTATGAGGAACTAAGAGGATCCCCTATGCAAAACAGAACACCCCAAAGTTTATGGGGGGTGGAAGTGCAAACAAGGAAAAAGGGTTGACATCCTTATGCGTATATATGAGGCTTTGCAGGTACAGTATAAATATGACTCAGAGTATAATGTATCGGCTGATCTGTGTGGGAGAAGAAATGCATGGGGAGATGCCAGGATGACAGTCATGGGTGATGATGAAGAGAATGAGGTTGAAGTTGAGGTTGAGGATGAGGAGAATAATGACTGACATTCTAGGGCAGGGGTGGGCAAACTTTTTGGCCCGAGGGCCACATCAGGGCTCAAAATTGTGTAGAGGGCCGGGTAGGGAAGGCCCTGCCTGCCAAAACAGCCTGGCCCCGCCCCATATCCAACCCCCACCCACTTCCCTTCCCCTGACTGCCCCTCTCAGAAACCCAACCCATCCCCCCACTCCTTGACCCTTGATCACCCCCTCTGGAGACCCCTCCACTCTAACTGACCCCCCCAGGAACCTACCCCCAATCTAGGCCCCCCTTCTCTTTGTTCCCTGACTGCCCCCTCCCGAGACCCCCCCACCCTAACCACCCCCCTCACCTACTCCCACCTAAGCCCCTCTGCTGTTTGTTCCCTGACCCCTCCCTACACCCCGACCCTAACCACCACCCCACCATCTAAGCCCCCACCCAGACTTCCCCTCACCTTGCTCTGCGCGGTGCTCCAGCTGGCGCCGCGACCGGGGGCTCAAGGCCCTGGGGCGCTCCGCCTGGCGCCCCTGCATGGGCCCCCAGCTGGCGAGCAGCTCGACCCGCCCAGACCCGAGCGCGCTCCGCAGCTCTCAGCACTGGGCTGGCCAGGGAGCGTGGGGCCCTGCGGCTTGCGGCGCTCCGCCTGGCTCCCGGGCATGGGCCCCGCGGCAAGCCCCGCTACACCCAGCGCCCCGGCACGCGGCCCTGAGGCGAGCCCCGCTCTGCCCGGTGCTCCAGCGTGGGGCCTGGGGCGAGCCGCACTCCGCCCGGCGCTGCCGCTCACAGTCCCCAGCTGGCGAGCCCCCGCTGGGCCAGCTCAGGTGCTCCGCAGCTCCCGGCACTCTGCCGGCTGGGGAGTGTGGCGCACGGCGCTCGGCTGGCGCCCCAGCTGGGGAGCGAGGGACCACCGGCACCGCACCTCTGCGGGCCAGATAAAAATGGCCAGCGGGCCACATGTGGCCCAGGCTGCAGTTTGCCCATCCCTGCTCTAGGGCACTCTAGCAGGAGATGTGAGTGATACCGTCTAGCACTAAACACTGTGCACTATCTGCATTTGTACTTTAGTATTTGAGGGATTGCTTAGTGAATTTATTAATAAAGGAGCTTGTAATAAACTGGAATTGTTTCTTAGGTGTTCCTAGGGTATCTTAATATTAATAATATTCCTGGTTCTCAGGAGTCTGAATCTTTAATCAATACTGTCTAAGGGATGAATCAGTAATCAATACTCCCATCCATCTGAAGGGCTACACAGGATGTTTACAACTGAAACAAGCACTGAAAAATGTGAAAATATTTATCAGTTGTAGAATTGTATGTTGTATAAGCCGGTTATGTAGAGAAAGATTCAAATCCCCTTACAGCTCTACAAAAATCGACATGTGAACACATTAATACTAGACATTTCAAAATGTAATGAGACTTCAACTAGGATGGCATGGTATGAATGGTCAGAAATCAGGCATTTCTGAAGAACATTTCAACTTTTTGGTGAACAATGGAAAGCTGAAAATTTACAGTTTAAAACTAAAAATGTTGATTCAGAAATCAGAAACATAGGGCCGGAAGGGACCTTAAGTGGTCAAGTCTAGTGCCATGCACTGAGAAAGGACCAAATAAACCCAGTCTATCCCTGACAAAGATGTCCAGCCAGCAATTAAAAACCTCTAGTGATGGGGATTCCGTAGCCTCCCTTGGAAGCCTGTTCCAGAGCCTCACTACCCTGAGAGTTAGAAAGTTTTCCCTAATATCTAATCTAAATCTCCCTTGCTGCAGATTAAAATGAATATTTCTTCTCCTACCCAGACACAGAGAACAACTGATTATTATCCTCTTTATAACACCATGAAAAACTGTTATCAGCTCCTGTCAAGGTTCCCTCCCCACTCTGAACTCTGGGGTACAAATGTGGGGACCCGCATGAAAGACTCCCTAAACTTATATTCCACCAGCTTGGGTTAAAAACTTCCCCAAGGCACAAATTCTTTCCTTGTCCTTGGACGGTACTGCTGCCACCACCAAATGATTTAGCCAAAGACTCAGGAAAAGGACCCGTTGGAGTTCCTATTTCCCCAAAATATTCCCCCA
Organism: Dermatemys mawii; assembly: GCA_007922305.1. Classification (NCBI taxonomy): domain Eukaryota; kingdom Metazoa; phylum Chordata; order Testudines; family Dermatemydidae; genus Dermatemys; species Dermatemys mawii. The sequence continues at coordinate 549,138 of ML677410.1, forward strand.
AACTCCTTCACCTCCTTTCCTGGGCAGGCTTGAGAATAATATACCAACCAAATGCCTTTAATAAAAGTACAGACCAGACCATTTATCTTTAGGACACTAAAATCAATCAGGTTACAAAAACAGGAATAAACCTCACTCTTGCATAGGGAAATTTTAAAAGCTAAAACAAATATAATCTAATGCATTTCCTTGCTATTACTTACAATTTCTGTAATTTTAGATATATCATTTCAGGATCTTTTTAGGAGCTGGATTACTTGCTTGGTCTCTCTCTTTGTCCTGAGAGGGAACAAAACAAAGAGAGCACAAACAAAATCTTCCCACACCCCACCAGATTTGAAAGTATCTTCTTTCCCCATTGGTCCTCCTGGTCAGGTGCCAACTAGGTTAATTGAACTGATAACCCCTTACAGGTAAATAATTCTGTACCTCTGGCCAGGAGGGATTTTATGTTACTACATATATAAAGGTTGTTATCCTTCCCTTTATATTTATAGTAGGTCCCCCCTCACTCTTTTCTCAAGACTAAACATGCCCAATTTTAAAACCTTTCCTCACACATCAGGTTTTCTAAATCTTTTATCATTTTTGTTGTTCTGCTCTGGACTCTCTCCAATTTTTCCCTATAATGTAGCACACAGAACTGGACACAGGTCTTCAAGTGAGGCCTCACCAGTGCCAAGTAGATCAGGACAATTACCACCAGTGTCTTATGTACAACATTCTTGTTAATACACCCCAGAATGATATTAGCCTGACTCTCTGTGTCTGTCCTGGCATTAGCAGTGCATGATTCCTTCTCTCTAAAGGAGTAAAGGAAAACAGAGACACCACGCTCACTCCAGAGGGAGTCATGAGTTAGTGGGGTGTGATGACATGAGAATTTTCTGAAATGTTTGTATGAATCCTGTGTGTGCCCCAGTTTCTCCTATATTTTGCATAGCTCCTGGTGTGTGGTAGGTGAGGGGAGAAGGACTAACTCTGCTCTTACAGCTAGGCTAAGAGACGTAGGTGGATGTGTGTCATTAGGTGTCTGAGCCTGAATGGGTGACAGTCATTAAAAAAAGGACTGGCCGAGGATGGGCCCATATCAATGGAAAATACAAGAAGACAATAGCAAAGCCAATCCCCATGACATTGACACCTAGCAACCTGTGACTCAGAGGACAGGATTTCCCCAGCTCTCATCAGGGAAACTGAGCACAGACCCCAATTTGAGAACAAAGGTCTGGAGAGGTGTGATGTGCAGGGATAAAGGGTTGGCTTCTGTAAGAAGCTGGGGGCTCCCCACCTGGGAACTGATGATGGAGATGAGACAGACACACACAGAGAGAGTCTGAACATGGGATTTGGTACAGCTTGGCTGAGCTCTGAACTAGCCAGGTTGGACAATACTCTAACCTTCATTTCTCTGTGCTAACTTAAGGACTTCCAGATGCTGTGTGCCAGGTGACTAATAAATGGAGACCTTGTTTGGAGAAGGCTGCTGGTGTCACTGTAAATGCCCCCAGAGAGCCCTGAAACCAGATGGGCCCAGTGCAAGCCTCCTGCATGGCTCTGGCTGGGCTGTATTCACTGCAAGGTGCCACGGAGAGAGACAGGGATAGGTGTTGCCAAGAGCCCAGGCTTGGAGGTCATGGGCCTGCCCCAGTTGAACTGTGCTGGTCCTTGGAGCCCAGTACATTGAAGGGGTCACTCCCAGAAATCCAGTGACAGCCTGGGGCATAGACCAGACCTGTGACTCCATGACAGCAAAAGTGGAAAATCAGGGAGACGACCTGCGAAAGCTGCAGCAGGGAGGAGGCATTCTCCTCTCTCAGCACATCCATGGAGCCCACTGCATAAAAGGCTCTATGATAGAAGTTTGATTTTGGCAATTTAGGCAGCTGGCCCTACTGGATCTGGAGATTTGAGTGATTCCAGATGGCTTCAGCACAAGGGTAGAGGTAAACGCCCTGATATTTGCCATGGGTGAAGCTGCTGATATCCTGTGTGCCTTACACCACACTGATGACGGAAAAAAGAATACTCCAAAGTTAAAGAGGCCTCTAATACCCTTTCATAGGCAGACAAGACTATTATGTAAGAAAGGGCGAAATTTAATAGGAGGTGCCAGGAACAAGAAGAAACAGCTGAGACTTTTATTGTTGCAGTTCACAGTCTTGCGGGACATTGCAAATATGGAATGTTAAAGAAGTTATGCTAATAAAAGACAAGGCAGTAGTTGGTGTCAGAGATGTCAGTTTATCAGCACAGCTTTGTTAAGAAAATGATTGTTAGGAAAATGTAACTTAGAATGTTGTAGTATGATTTTAAAATAGCCTTAGACTTATAATCTCACTCTCTGTATATGTACTATTGACCCCTAGTTTAACATGCATTTTAAACTTGCATTCACCCTGTCACAGCTGTGCAGGCATCATAGTGTCTGAGTACCCCTAAGTGTTTTGAACCTCCTGCTTACCAGACAGGTAAATGAAATAGATTAATACCAACAATGGATGTAATAGCCATTAAGTGTTCCCACCTGTGTAAGTGGATTGAAAGTCCCCCTCCCTTATCAACACAGGGGTATAAAATATCTTCACACATGTATTGAGGGGGGCCAGTTGTTTGGGTGATAACCCCTTCTGACTCCTTATTGCTTGCAATAAATCTTGTTTTTCCAGAAGTCTACTGAGTTATGCCTGTCCTTTGAGGTATATTGGACTGAACTCCAAAGGAAATAAGCAGTTTTTGCAACAGCTTCAGTGAGACCCAGATCTCACACAAGCAAGAGCTGTAGCAAAAGTGAGAATGCAAGCAACCATAAGGAAATAGCAATGTGACTTACATGCTTGCAGCACAGGACCCAGACAATATTGAGACAGTAAAGAGAGAAGATGCAAATGTGAAAGGAGCTGTCAGCCCAAATTTACAACTAAGAACAGTGCACAACTAGAGACTGGGAGACCAAAGAACCTTAGAAGGAGGGAAGCTTTTGAAAAGTTGTGGAAGATATGGCAAGATACCAAGCCACTGCTGGCAAAAATGTCCAGCTAAAGAGGGAGAAAGTAGGAGATGCCGCAAAATGGGATATTTTGCAATAGCATATAGGTCTTCAAGAGTAGCAGGAGCAATCCAAGAGGGAGAATTATCATTAGATGACAAAGATGACTGTACTTCTTGTGACTAAATCCTCAAAAGAAGAGACAATACCTTGGTACACAAGCATGAATCTAAACAGCTGAAAACTTAAATTTAAAATTGATACTGGGGCAGGAGTACCTCTAATTAAAAAAAAAAAATCACTCCCAGGATGGAGATCGGCAATGACTAAATAAGATTCTATGTGAGCTAGTAAAAATACATTGGATATTTGTGTTCAGTTCTTTTGGAAACTGGAGAAAGAATGGGACTATAAGAACTACTCTGGATGCCTATGACTTAAGAGCAGTGCTCACACAAAAGTATCCAGAAGGAGACCAAAGACCTGTTCTATTCATAACAAGTGTAAGCAGTGTCAGGAATGAGATATATTCTGACATCTGGTGGCAAACTATGGGAATTACAGTGAGTTTTGGAAAATAACTTTGGGGCTGATCAATTTGCATAGACACACCCACTGCGCCTAGCCTGAGCTCACAGCAGCCCACATGGCCACTTCGGCTGATGTGGGAGCCCCAGTTTCTATGTTACTGGGGCAGGAATGATAAAGTGATGTTATCCTGATCGTGTGAATGAAGGACTATGGACATATACTTGGCCCTTGTTATGATGGAGGGACTCGCCATCATCTAAGTAGCACTCACTGGTCAAGGGCCACGCGCTTCAGAACACTCTGAGATTGAGAGAGGCCATGGGCAGGTCTCTATACTTTCTGGTGAGGGACTTGTCTAAGGGCCCCCTAGGTCTATTGCACTGTGCCTCTCTCCACTGTAAAATGTTAGAGCTAATTTTGATTCTGTTAGAAATCTTGGTTCAGCCTGCTAAGCTGAATTCACTTTGAGTTTGCTGGTGTACCTGTGCCAAGGTGCTGACCCCCTCTCCCCCCCCCCCCCCAAGAGCTGCAACCACTGAGCATGGTGTTAAGGGGGGGCAGGCCTAAAGGCATGTTGGTGGCACCAAGCAACTTGGGCAGTGAGCAGAGCAAAGCAATGGACTCTGCCAAGTGGTTCCTGGGTGCAGTTTGTGTGACTGGCAGCGGACTCCGCCAAGTGGTTCCTGAGTGCAGTTTGTGTGGCTGGCATAGCAGAGCAGTCCGTGTGTCGACTAGCGGAGCCATTTGTGCTGCTGACGGAGTGACTGGCACCGCAGAGCTGTCTGTGTGTCGGCTAACAGGACGGCTAGCGGAGTGACTGGCGTTGCAGAGCAGTTTGAGTGTCGGAGAGCCGAGCAGAGCGCATTGTGGTGAGGGCTGCAGCGGAACCCCACAGAGAGGTGGTGCAGTTGGCCTCGGATCACGTAAGGTGCCCCGTGCCCTACCCTCCATTTCCACCCAGGCTGGGAGGTAAGACTCTGCCAATTGACTTTTGAACTCTGCACTGACCAAGAACAGAGACTCTTGGGCTGTTGGACTTTGGGGACTATTGAGTGACTTTTGGGGGTTGTGGAACTCAAGAGCCAAAGGGAAGGCCACGGCCTATTTGCTGGGAGGGGGGCTTCTGGTTCATGGTTTGGTTTATTAACCTTGTTTGTGGTGTTTCCCCAATATAATGCCACATTGTTTCTCCCTGTTATTAAAAGGCTTTGGTACACTCAGACTCTGTGCTTGCGAGAGGGGAAGTATTGTCTCTTACAGACGCCCAGAGGAGTGGTATATGGTTGTCCCAGGTCACTGGGTGGGGGCTCGAGCCGGTTTTTGTATTGTGCTATTGGAGTGGAACCCCTGGATACTGAACCCGGCCCTTGTTGCTGCCAACTCTGATGGGCAGAAGGGTTACACAAGCAGCCTCATGAAACAGAGCAGCAGTATGCTCATGTGGAAAAGAAAACTCTAGCAGTCATGTGGGCCTGTGAAGAGCTCAGTGCATATCTGTTTGGTTTGAAATTTAACATAGAAAGAGACCACAAACCCTTGGTGGCATTGTTGGGCATAAAACCAGTCAATGACCTTCCACCTAGGATTCCATGATTTCAACTTCTGCTGATGTGATTTTCTTTCAACATTAAACACATAGCAGAGAAAGCACTTATAATGGCAGACATATTGGCTAGAGCCCCAGCTGAGTACTCATCAAAGGAAGAGGAAAGGGCTTTAGAGATAGATGTCAAAGTTTCTACTGACTTTGACAATTGCTGCCGCAATAATTGCTGCCATTGTTGTGGCAGCAATTCCAGCATCTTCCAGCTGACTTCAGCAAATTAGAGACAAATCACTAAAGGCTCAGACTTGCTGGAAACTGACTCAATTCTACCAAAGAGGGTGAGGTCAATGGAGCCAACTTCCAACAGATGGCAAGACCAGAATGACCTTCTGTCACAGGGCAAGTGTGCCCCGTCCCCTCTTTGGGGTGGAATGGGGTAATTACCTCCTCACAGTCACATCCTTACGACCACGCTTTGTCATGTGATGGTGGGTACTAATAGTAAAAGTTGATATGGTTGCTCTCCCTCCCAAGGTTGTATAGCCCAAAGGCCAGAGTCAGGGTGATGGCCCCTTCCAACAGAGCTGTTCGGCCCAAAGGCCCAAATCAAAACTGCTTTCAAGTTTGGCCGGGGTGTCAGAGTCAATGTGGCTGCCAGCACAGTAAAGCAGTATGGCCTAGCGGCAACAGTCAGTAGAGCCACCCTCTCTCAGGACTGCTCTCAGGGCTGCGGGGCCCGATGGACAGAGTCAATAGGGCTGCCTTCTCTTGGGAACTAGGGCCCAACTGTCAGAGTTGAGGTGGACACCTGGCTCAGTAAGACTGTGTGGCCCCATAGCAAGAGTCAGTCAGGCTGCCCCCTCTCCCAGACCTGCATGGCCTAATGGCAGAATAAGTCTAACTGCCCACTTCAGTAGGGCTGTAAGACCTAATGGACCGAGTCAGTATGACCTCCCAGTTCACAAGGGCTATATGGCCCAGCAGTCAGATTCAGTAGGGCTTTCCTTTCTCAGGGCTGCATGGTGTAGTAGCCAGAGTCAGTATCACTACCCCTTCTGTGGGGTCGTGAGGTCTAGTGGCAAGTATGCACACCACTGGGTCAACGGGGAATCTACCCAAAACACACTGACCCCACTTGAGCTACTTCCTACCTAAGTGCTGAAGTCCCGGCATCTTCATGGGCTCTGGGCTCCTCAGTCAGGGCAGCCCCCTACAGCTCTGCCACATCTTGGGTGTCCTCTGGAGTCTCAGCATCCCTGGCTCCCGCCATTCCTGTGGTTTCTGGGCTGGAGCTCGCAGTGTGAACCCTCTCTCTTTGGTGTTCAGTCTTGAATGAGCTGAGCTGCTCCCCTTTATACCTATTCTCCAGCTGGAGCATTCCCAGTAGGGCCTTGGGGATGTGGCCTTCTCATCCCAGAGAGTGGAGTTAACCCTCACAGTACCACTGCGGGGCAAGTGTACCCTGTCACACTTTCCCATGGCAGGTGGCCTGCTTCTGAAAGGACAGCACATTTTTATCCCTATGGTACTCCAAAAAGAGATGCTCTCCAAAATCTATGAGAGACACTAAAATGTAAATAAGTGCAGAGCATGAGCACAACACTCCATACAGTGCCCTGCACTGAGAAGGCAAATTCAGACCTCAGTAGAGGGATGCAATATATGTAACATGGGAAAAAACAATTGCAAGAAATGTTATGCATTACAAAGCTACAAGACAGACCTTGGCAACAGACAGCCACAGATTTGTTTTTCTGGAAAGGACACACATACATTATTTGAGTCGATTACTTGTCCAGATATATTGATCTGCCTATATTCACATAGACTTCATTGGCATAGGTCATCCAGAAACTAAAGACAATATTTACAAATATTGAGTTCCTAAAGTCCACATATATGATAATGGGCCTCCATTTACCTCCAGAACATTTCTATCATTTTCACAGGACTTTGGGTATGAATATCAAATTAGTTGTACGCATTGCGCCAGAGCAAGGGATCATGAAGAGAGCAGTGCAGACTTTTAAAAGACTTCTACAAAAATCAGTGGACCCATATAAAGCACTCCTGGAATGTCTGTCTACGCCACTTAGATCTGGACTATCTCCAGCAGAACTTCTGATGAGAAGACAACTTCAGTACACCTTTACCTATGGTACCGATACCACTTAAACCTAACCTGAAAAAATAAGTATGTATCTCATATGATAACACTCTTTCCCGTCCATTCCAATAGTATCTCAGGAGGATATTAAAGAGCACCTACTGAAGTTAGACATTTTAAAATCAACAGGTCCAGATAATTTACATCTAAGATTTTTGAAAGAGCTGACTGAGGAGCTTGCTGGATCATTAATGTTGTATTTTCAAAAAGGCTTGGAACACTAAGTTCCAGAAGACTGGAAGAAAGTTAATACTCACAAAGGGTAAACAGGATGACATAGGTAATTTTAAGTCTTTCTGTCAGACATCAGTCCCAGGTAAGATCATGGAGGTGCTAATATGGGACTCGATTAATAAAGAATTAAAGGAGCAGAATGTAATTAATGCCAAAATTGTTTCATTTCTAAGCAGAACAGGCCTAGTCTTTTTAATTTCTCTGCATATGGAAGTTGTTCCATCCCCCTAATCATTTTTGTGGCCCTTCCCTGCACCTTTTCCAATTCTAATATATTTTTTAGATGGGGCGACCAGAACTGCACAGAGTTTTCAAGTGTGGGAACACATGGATTATACAGTGGCATAAGGATATTTTCTGTCTTATTATCTATCCCTTTCCTAATGGGACCTAACATTCTGTTCACTTTTTTGACAGCTGATTGACATTGAGTGGATGTTTTCAGAGAACTATCCCTAATGACTCAAAGATCTCTTTCTTGAGTGCTAACAGCTAATTTAGGCCTCATCATTTTGTATGCATAGTTGGGATTATGTTTTCCAGTGTGCATTTTTTTGAATGCACTGAATTTCTCAACACTGAATTTCATCTGCCATTTTGTTGCATGGTCACCCAGTTTTGGGAGATCCCTTTGTAACTCTTCACAGTCAACTTTGGCCTTAACTATCTTGAATAATTTAGTATCATCTGCAAATTTTGCCATGTCACTGTTTATCCCTTTTACACATTATTTACATATATATTGAACAGCTTTGGTCCCAGTACAGATCCTTGGGGGTCCCTGCTATTTACTTCTCTCCACTGTGAAAACTGGCCATTTATTTCTACCCTTTGTTTTCTATCTTTTACCCACTTACTGATCCATGAGAGGACCTTCCCTCTTATCCCCTGACTGCCTACTTTGCTTACGAGCCTTTGGTGTGGGACTTTATCAAAGGCTTTCTAAAGATCCAAGTACACTATATCCACTGGATCACCTTTGTCCAGATGTTTGATGACATTCTCAAGAATTCTAATAGATTGGTGAGTCATGATTGCCCTTTACAGAAGCTGTGTTCACTCTTCCCCAACATATCATGTTCATGTATCTGATAATTCTGGTTTTCAACCAATCTGCCTAGTACTGAAGTTAGGGTTACTGGTTTGTAATTGCTAGGATTGTTTCTGAAGCTCTTTTTAAAAATCTGTATTTCATTAGTTATCCTCTAAGTCATCTGTACGGAGTGCTTCTTCAAACTCTTGGGCGAATACCATCTAGTCCTGGTGATTTATTACTGTTGATGTAATATACTTAGACTTCTGCAAGGAGTTTGACTTGATACCAAACAACATTTTGATTAAAACAATAGAATAATATAAAATTATCATGGCACATATTAAATGGATTAAAAGCTGGCTAACTGCCTTGAAATGTAATTGTAAATGGGTGTAAGCAGAGTCAGGATGAGCTTTACCCTGACATCTGGTGGTAAGTTGTGGTAAGTTGTGGAAAAGGACTTCAGGGGCTGATCTCATTTGCATGGGCACACCTACTCCTCCTAGCATGATAGGACTACTTCCCCAAATGGTCACTTTCGCTGCTGTGGAATCCTCAGTCTCTCTGTTATTGGGGCATGAGTAATAAAGTGGTGTTATTCTGGTTATGTGAATCAAGGACAGTAGAAGTGTAGTTGGCACTTTTATGATGGAGGGACATGACCTCATCTTAGCAGCACTTGTAAAGCAGGGGACATGGAGCTGCATTAAGTAGTTTGGGATGTTGACGACCACCAAAGATACATTGGTGAGTAGCTAGTAGGGTGGTGAGTGGAGAGGAGCAACTTGTGGTGAAGACTGCAGCAGAACCATACAGAAAGGTGTAGCAGTTATCTTCTGACATAAGCAGTAGAGCATACCTTCCCCCCTTTCCATCCAGACATGGATGTAAACTCTGCAGATGAATTTCTGAACTCAGCATGGGTGACACTGACCAAGGACAGAAATGGTGGGAGGAGTGACTTTGGGTTGCTGGGCTCAAGAACCACTCTGGGGCTGCATTGACCAGGAACAGAAACTGTGGGAGGGGTGACTGTTAGGTTGCTGTACTTAAGTCCCAGAGGGGGAAAGAACACTACCAGACTTACAAGGGGGTGAGTCTTCTGCTCATGGTTTTTGTTACGAATCCTGTTTGTGGTGTTTCCCAAACATAATGCATTGTTTCTCTCTGTTATTAAAAGATTTTTGCTACACTCAGACTCTGCTTGCAAGAGGGGACATATGGTCTCTTAGAAGCACCCAGGGGGTGGTATGTATTTGTCCCAGTTCACTGGGTGGGTCTTGAGCTGGTTTTGCATTGTGTTATTGGAATAGAACTCCTAGATACTGACCCTTGGCCCTTGTTGCTGACAACTCTGATGGGCAGAAAGGTTACATGAGGAATCATAATTGAACAGATGCTTTTCTAGTGAGGTCCTCCTGAGAGATTGGTTCTTGGCCCTACACTATTTAACAGTCTTTAAAATGACCTGGAAGAAAACATAAAATCATCACTGAGTAGTAACAGGGAGTAGTAACTAGTGAAGAGGACAGGTCACTCATACAAAGCAATCTGGAACACTTGGTAAACTGGGTGCAAGCAAATAATGTGTTTTAATAAGGCTAAATGTAAATTAGGGCTATCAATTAATCACAGATAACTCAAGTGATTAATTCAAAGCAAATTAACTCGACTAAAACAATTAATTGTGATTAATCACAGTTTTAATTGCACTGTTAAATAATAATAGAATGCCAATTGAAATTTATTATAAATATTTTTGGATGTTTTTCTATGTTTTCAAATATATTGATTCAATTACAACACAGAATACAAAGTGTACAGTGTTCACTTTATATTATTTTTGATTACAGATATTTGCACTGTAAAAATGATAAGTGAAATAAACAGTATTTTTCAATGCATCTCATACAAGTACTGTAGTTCACTCTCTTCATCATGAAAGTACAACTTACAAATGTAGGGTTTTTTGTTACAAAACTGCACTCAAAAACAAAATTACGTAGAAGGTTAGATCGTACAAGTCCATTCATTCCTACTTCTTGTTCAGCCAATTGCTAAGACAAGCAAGTTTGTTTACATATACAGGAGATAATGCTACCCACTTCTTATTTACAATGTCACCAGAAAGTGAGAACATGCATTCGCATGGCATTGTTGTAGCCAGCATTGCAAGATATTTACATAGCAGATGTGCTAACATTCATATGCCCCTTCATGCTTTTGCCACCATTCCAGAGGACAGGCTCCTTTGCTGGATGGGGATGACACCATCCCTCCCTTGACCTTGCTATCAGCAGGAGACCAGTTGTCCCCACTGAGAGGCCAGAGAAGTGTCTGGCAATGTCCAACCCCCTAAGCTGCAGGCTCCTGAAGCCACTTCTCAGGCCATAGTATTGGCCCCTGGTTGATTTTCACAGCTTCAGAGAGGGCACTCTTAGCAGTGGATGCAGGAGTGAGTATTGTTCCTTTCGGAAAGGAGCATGGGGGGCAAGGACTGGTGGTGGGTAGCAGAGGATGGCAGAGTACAGAACCTTCTTTAAGCAGTCACTGGCACCCAGCAAAATCTTCCAACCCTAGCCCAGCCATTGCCATAAGAGGGTCATTGCTATTGCGTCACTGTGGGCCAGATTTGTCTAGGTGTTTAGGTGCCTAATGATGCAGACAGGGTTGTACAAAGTGTCTAGATGTCCAACCTTTACTTAAATCAATGGCAACTGAGAGCCTCGGCACCGTGGATGATCCCACTATGCATCCAGCGGCATCTTTAGGCACCTAAATACCTATACAAATCTTGCCTGTCTGTCTATGGCACATCCTGACCAGTCCTGTCCAGCCTGAAACCAGACAGTTGTCCCACTCTGATGTGCTGCTCCCAGGCCAGGAACCAGTCTGAGGAAAGAGGCCGCATGTGGAGAGGCCAGGCCAGAGGCTGTGGGGCAGGAGGTGCAGGTTTTCTGCCCAGTAGGAGCTGGAGGCAGAGTCTGCTAGCTTCAGGTTCGCAGGCCAGGAGAGCACTAGGGAGAGAGGGGGTGCAAGGCAGAGTTTAAGGACAAGCACAGTCCACAAGTGGGGTGGGGCTGGGCTTACTGAAGGAGTGGATGGAAATGGGGGATGCGTTAACTCTGTAGAATCCTCCTCACGCTGCCATAGGGTTAGGCCATCGCAGGGGCCCAAGGCCATAGTACTCCTGGTATAAATGGGGGGAGGAGGGCTGTCTGAAAAGCATTCTCAGTGAGGAGTCTGTGACCAAGTGGGAATGTTCTTAATGGTTCCTCTGACTATTATATGGGGATGGGAGATGCCCCTTTCTGGACAATACCTAAGGCTGTAACCTGAGCCCAGGTGGGGAGGGATGAGGTGACCCCTTCTGCCCAAGAGACAAAGAGGAGGGGCTGGAGAGTGAGTTAGTCTGGATCTGGCTGAAAACAGGTGGAGAGCTACAGGCAGGCTGTCTGGCTCTTTGGCCCCTGTCACAGGGTCGAGGCCGCCCTGTGGTCTCTCCGCTCTCAATAAAGGTCTTGACACTGTTTTAGTGCTGCCCCAAGTGTCCTTTATTTACAGTGTCTTCCTTATTGCTTTAGTGAAACAATCCGTGCACCCCACAATCCCCCCCAACAGTGACCCCACTGCCCTGGGCCGTTGGCCTCTCAGCCTCTGAGGTACCTTTCTCACAGCGTGAAGATGGCGTTGCAGCCTTCCTCTCCCTGCCTGGAAGCAGGAGGCGATTATAAACATGCTGTCTCATGGTCAGCTGACCTGCTGACCATGAGACAGTGTTTTTATAATCGCCTCCTGCTTCCAGTTGCAGCTGTGGCCCTTTAACCCAGCCGAGCTCTGTGAATTAACTTCGCTAGGGCTTTCAGCTGTGCTTTCTTGCGGCTAGGGCCAGCCCCTGCCCCAGAGTCTCCTGTCTGCAAGCAGGGTTTACCCCCGAGAGGCAGGGAAATCTAGGGGTTTTTATCCCTGCCCTGCCACAGCCCCCCAAACAGACCCAGCAGAAAGGTCGCATTCGCTGTACCTACAAGCTCTGTTTTAGATCATGTTCCCATTGTCTAATAAACCTCTGTTTTACTGGCTGTCTGAGAGTCACGTCTGACTGTGGAGTTGGGGTGCAGGATCCATGGGCTTCCCCAGGACCCCGCCTGGGTGGGCTCATTGGCGGAAGCACACGGAAGGGCAGAAGGTGCCGAATACTCCGAGCTCAGACCCAGGAAGGTGGAAGCTGTAAGCTGTGAAGCTCCTAGCCCTGGAAACAGGTTGTTCACAGAGAGGAAGCTTCTCCGCAGAATCCTGACTAGCTTCGGAGCATCACCCTGGGAACTCCGTGTCAGAGTCTCCTTGGCTTTAAAAACACTACCCCAGTTTGATGGAGCCTGGACACGATGACCTTCAGGACATGCTTGAAGACCCACTTTCTTCCACAATTTAGAGTTGCAGCTAGCAAGGGATGTTAAGAGTAACAAGAAGGGTTTCTACAGGTATGTTAGCAACAAGAAGAAGGTCAAGAAAAGTGTGGGCCCCTTACTGAAAGAGGGAGTGAACCTCGTGTTAGAGGATGTGAGAAAAGCTAACGTATGCAATGCTTTTTTCCCTGTCTTCACTAACAAGATCAGCTCCCAGACTACTGCACTGGGCAGCACAGCATGGGGAGGAGGTGACCAGCCCTCTGTGGAGAAAGAAGTGGTGCAGGAGTATTTAGAAAACCTGGATGAGCACAAGTCCATGGGGCTAAAGGAGTTGGTGGATGTGATTGCAGAGCCATTGGTCATTATCTTTGAAAACTAATGGTGATTGGGGGAGGTCCCAGATGACTGGAAAAAGGCTAATGTAGTGCCCATCTTTAGAAAAGGGAAGAAGGAGGATCCCGGAACTACATGCCAGTCAGCCTCATCTCAGTCCCTGGAAAGATCATGAAGCAGGTCCTCAAGGAATCAATTCTGAAGCACTTGGAGGAGAGGAAAGTAAGCAGGAACAGTCGGCATGGATTCACCAAGGGCAAGTCATGCCTGACTAACCTAATTGCCTTCTATGATCAGATAACTGGCTCTGTGGATGACGGGGAAAGCAGTGGATGTGTTTGACTTTAGCAAAGCTTTTGATATGGTCTCGCACAGTATTTTTCCCAACAAGTAAAAGAAGTATGGGCTGGATAAACACACTATAAGATGGAAAGAAAGCTGGCTAGATCATCAGGCTCAACATATAGTTGGCAGCTTGTATCAAGCAGAGTGCCACAACGGTCGGTCCTGAGGCTAGTTTCATTCAATATCTTCATTAATGATCTGGACGATGGGGTGGATTGCACCCTCAGCAAGTTTGCAGATGACACTAAACTGGGAGGAGTGGTAGATATGCTGGAGGGTAGGGATAGGATACAGAGGAACCTAGACAAATTATAGTCCAAAAGAAATCTGATGAGGTTCAACAAAGACAAGTGCAGAGTCCTGACAAAAGAATCCCATGCACTGCTACAGACCCAGGACCGAGTGCCTAGGCAGCAGTTCTACAGAAAATGACCTAGAGGTTACAGTGGATGAGAAGCTGGATATGAGTCAAGAGTGTGCCCTTGTTGCAAAAAGGGCTAATGGCATTTTGGGCTGTATAAGTAGGAGCATTGCCAGCAGATAGAGGGATGTGATCATTCCGCTCTATTCGGCACTGGTGAGGCCACATCTGAAGTATTGCACCCAGTTCTGGGGCCCCCTCTACAGACAGGATGTGGACTATTTCGAGAGAGTCCAGCAGAGGGCAATGAAAATGATTAGGGGGCTGGAGCACATGATTTATGAGGAGAGGCTGAGGGAACTGGGATTATTTAGTCTGCAGAAGAGAAGAATGAGGGGGGATTTGATATTTACTTTCAACTACTTGAAAGGGCATTCCAAAGAGGATGGATCTAGACTGTACTCAGTGGTACCAGATGGCAGAACAAGGAGTAATGGTCTCAAGTTGCAGTGGGGGAAGTTTAGGTTGGGTATTAGGAAAAACTATTTCACTAGAAGGGCGGTGAAGCACTGGGATGGGTTACCTAGGGAAGTGGTGGAATGTCCTTCCTTAGAGGTTTTTAAGGACAAAGCCCTGTCTGGAATGATTTAGTTGGGGATTTGTTCTGCTTTGAGCAGAGGGTTGGACTAGATGACCTCCTGAGGTCCCTTCCAACCCTGATATTCTATGATTCCTGAAGATAAGGCCAGGATGAGCATGGAGGTAGGGCTGGGCGAGAGGTTCATATGAGTCTGTGACAGAGTCTCCAGTAGGATGGAAAGACAGGAGGGAAACGTGTGAACTAAATGTAGACACAAGGCCATGGTGTACTTAAGCACTGCAGTACAGACCCTAAAGGAGTGCTAGTTTGGGCTTCTGCTCCTGAATCATCTGCAGAACGATTCTATAACACTATAGAATCTATAACACTCAGCAGTGTGATGTTTCTTGCCTAGCCAGGAAGCATAAGGCCACTGGTGCAGGCCAGTGGCTTTCTGGTCGTGTGGGTTTCTCTAGGGGAATTGTAGCCTAAATGAGTCAGCATGAACTATATCACTGAAAGGATTTCACTAGAACTGGTCAAAATTCAAAACTTTCATTCAGTGGGAAATTCCAATATTTTGAAATTTGTTTTCCTCCCAAAACAGAATGAAAATAAACCATTATAAAATGACCTGTACATTTTTTTAACTGTTTGGCTCAATCTAAATGATCCAGTTAGAGTAAATTGACAGATAGCTAGCTAGCTAGATGGAGTATGTAGGGCTAAATAGATAGATAGATCCTTATGGAGGTCAATTCTTCTGGCAAACAATAAACGTGTATTACACCAAATGATCCTGACTTAGACTTACCCCTGAGACCAGACAGGCTTTATTAAAAATGAGACCTGGGTGTAATAATGTCAGGCAACTTTTAAAAGCCACCCACTCGGCCAGGCTAAGTGGCTCCCCAGCTGTCATTCTTTCATTGACTGCTGAGAAGGCATTCACTGAGGTGGAATAGCATTTTCTTTTTTCTACATTCCAAGCCATAAGGCTGGGCACTACCTTTCTTTTATGGATTAAATTGATGTACGGTAGCCTGTGCCATCTGCTAAAATGTTTTGTGAAAGTCATATAGCATCTAAGAGCCAACTGCCCTTTGGAGTTGATGGGAGCTTTGCTGGAGTAAGGACTACAGGATTTATCTGGGAGGTTTTATTCTAGAAAATAAAATGTGCACATTTCTTAGAAATAATCACAGCAGGAGGATTTGCCCTCCCAGTCATTCTCTCTTGTGCTTTGGCCTGTTCTTGTTTGGTTTAACAGTTACTCTGATAGCACTGATCTCTCAGGAGCCATCCGGTACATCAGACATTGCTTTTGTCTGCATTTCCTCCCTTCCACGGAAGCCCATTCAGCCTAATTTTTACAAATTCATACAATAAACCCAGAGACCTAAATTTACCCCTGCAGTAATTCTGCTGAGGTCAGGGAGTTACATAGGGGATGAACTTTATCTGATGAGGTTCAACAAAGACAAGTGCAGAGTCCTGCTCTTAGCACGGAAAAATCCCATGTACAATTAACATTGTGGTTGAAATTGACAAAACTCTTGAGCTCCTTTCTCTGTATTTCACCCTTAATTCCCTTCTGCCATTGCCCCCTGCATTTTTTTCTCCAGAGCTCTGTGCATCTCCCAACATGAAGACTAGAGTATTAGGAACTTAGCAAAGTTTGTTCATCTCATGAATAAACTGGGTAACCTGTAGACCTATGACAAATTAAAATATGCTATTCAGCTATGTAGATATTTCCTTGGCCCCATTTTTTCAGGTTCAACAATTCATTAGTAACAAGTTCACTAGAACAGAGAAAAAGTATCACACAAAATGATCGGCAACACACAGCGAGGATTTCTAAAATGTAGGCAATTTTGCTAAAGGAGCAGGCTACAAAAGATATAACATTTCAATTAGAGCCAGGTAAATTATTCACAGCAAGCAATTCATTGAATGAATGTAGTCTTTATTCTGTTTGTGAAATATTTGCAAAGTCTTCACTTTGTAAGAAATTTGTTAATGAAATTATTCAATTTATGGTTTATGGGAAGATATTTCAGTCTATGCATTGCTGGCAAACTATTTGCCATGACAACTGTTCTGAATATTCACTGTTTGGAATTCTCTAGTCATTCTGTGTGCTGTGTCACTTAATTCACCTTTCTGTTTACATTTTGGTGAACAAGAATTTGCTTGTATGAATATTTGCTGAAAGCAATTAAAAGAGGGACAACACAGATAGGGTTGCCATATTTCAAATTCCCCAGAAGAGAACACTGCCAGGGGGAGGGAAGCTGGAGGAGGAGAGAGAAAGGGGGTCGGGGGTACAGTTGGGGTAGCTGGAGAAGGAACCTGCGGCAGGGGTACTCATTGTGGGTGAGGTCAGTGTTGCTCCCTGTCATAATGGCAGGGTGGCTGACCCAAGACCAGGATGCAGCGACAGCCATCAGTCAGTGCCTCCTTAGAATCATAGACTATCAGGGGTGGAAGGGACCTCAGGAGATCATCTAGTCCAGGCCTGCACAACTCAGAAAGCAGTGAGGGCCATATTACTGCAAAAAACCCAGCTGCGGGCCAAAAAGCCCCGCCCGCGGGGCCGCCCCCGGCGCGCGGGGCCCCCCCCCACCGCTTGGCTTGCCTCACCCCTACTCACCCCCCGCGGGCCGCAAAGTGAGCCTGTGTGGGCCGCATGTGGCCCCTGGGCCGCATGTTGTGCAGGCCTGATCTAGTCCAACCCCCTGCTCAAAGCAGGACCAATCCCCAATTAAATCAGCCAACAGATTTTTGCCCCATATCCTAAATGGCCCTCTCAAGGATTGAACTCACAATCTTGAGTTTAGCAGGTGAATGCCGGGAGCCAGAGCCTCTGTGGGAGAAATTTGGCAGCAGCAGCTGCAAGGGAATGGACTAATCATCTGTGGATGCAGGGGAGGGAGCAATCAGGAAGCAGACCAATCAGGGCTCTTTCTGAGCTGCAATGTCTGCTCTGCAAAAATCCCAGACAGTGCCTGTTATTTGAAAAATCCTCCCAGACAGAGGATGGAGCCTCAAAAAAGAGGCAATGTCTGGGGAAACCCAGATGTCTGGTAAGCCTAAATACAGAGAGACTTTGTGGGCTTTATTCAACAAACATTCACAATTTTTTTTCAAAATATGTTCAAATTATAAGGTGGGTAGAAAGCTGGCTAGATCATCAGGCTTAATGGGTAGTGATCAATGGCTCCATGTCTAGCTGGCAGCCGGTATCAAGCGGAGTGCCCCAAGGATCAGTCCTGTGACCAGTTTTGTTCAATATCTTCATTAATGAGGATGGTGTGGATTGCACTCTCAGCAAGTTTGCAGATGACACTAAACTGGGAGGAGCTGTAGATATGCTGGAGGGTAGGGATAGGTACAGAGGGACCTAGACAAATCAGAGGATTGGTCCAAAAGAAATTTGATGAGGTTCAACAAAGACAAGTGCAGAGTCCTGCACTTAGCACAGAAGAATCCCATGTACTTCTACAACTCAGGACTGAGTGGCTAGGCAGCAGTTCCACAGAAAAGGACCTAGGGGTTGCAGTGGACGAGAAGCTGGATATGAGTCAAGAGTGTGCCCTTGTTGCAAAGAATACTAACAGCATTTTGGGCTGTATAAGTAGGAGCATTGCCAGCAGATAGAGGGACATGATCATTCCCCTCTATTCAGCACTAGTGAGGCCTCATCTGGATTACTGACAAAGCCCTGGCTGGGATGATTTAGTTGAGGATTGGTCCTACTTTGAGCAGGGGGTTGGACTAGATGACCTCCTGAGGTCCCTTCCAACCCTGATATTCCATGATTTTATGATCTACTTATAGCCCAGGGGAAAATTCACATTAACATTGGTTGTGTGAGTAAAATTTGGAGAGGTTCTTTGAACCAATCACTTAAATACACGGAAGTTATTAGATGGAGCTTATTTTACTCCATAAATTTTTTTTAAAATGTATCATTATAACTCTAATCTTTGCTCATGATGGATTGTAGTCCCATGGTGGGTTCATTCACACCTATGCTTTGGGATTACTTTAGGACACATTTGGGAAACTTTTTAAGTTCAAAGTAGTAAATGAATATCTCAGTAGCTTTGCTAGGAACAGAAAATGACCATCCCTCACCTCTGTTCAATATTTCACTAACTGCAACCATTGCCCCAATGGCATAGCTCCAATGTTTGGACTTGAAATCACTGGCTTTGGGAACAAAGGGCTGATCTAGCAATGGAAAAATGTACTGACTTGAAATATGTGTAGAAAGGAAGGTACTTTGGTGTTTGGTCACATTCATTAACCTGAAAAGCCTGGTGAATCTGCCACAAAACCCCATTCTGTTCCATGAAGGTCCAGCACCTTATCTGTGTTCCTTGCCTATACTGTTACACTTATCATGTCATTCTCTGTACACTTTTCAATGGCACGTGTGGCAAATTGCTGGCTACTATTATGATGGGTCCCACACTTTCTCTTCTTGAGGGGGGTTCAGGGAGCCATTTCTTGCCCCTGAATAGGGTATTAACTGCCCCACTAGTATCTTAGAGGAAGGGGAGTGGAGAGGGAGGGACCTGGTGTAGACAACGGGCCCTGGTCCCAGCCCAGGAGCCCTGAGGATAGCGGTAAAACACCTGAATTAGCTATTCCTTCCCCTGAGCTACGTCCCTCTCCTACCCTTCAGCTTGTGGGGCTTCCTGCCCTCTTTCTACACAAGCCAGATGTCTCTTTACCTAGAGTCTGGTCTTCTTGGTTCCAAACTCTCCTCCAAACTGCTCTCTGCTCCAACTCCTTTCCAGCAAACGTGCTTCCCTCTAACACTCTCCTGCTGCCTGCTGGCCATGCTATATCACACATGCTACACACCCCTGTGTCCCTATCCTCTTAAATACCGCCATGATTTTTGACTGCTGTTCTTCCTTCCCTCTTCCCATCACTCTAAAAGTCAAATCCACAGTTTTCAGTGTGTCTGAGCAGAGTCAGGTACCTCCAAGAGCGAGCTGAGCAGGAGAATGGCTGGGGCTGCCTGGAGGTAAGTTAGGCCAGGATCTCTATGATGCAAGCAGGAGACAATTTCCCAGACCCAGTCTGTGCATGGAAAAGAGGCACCTTTCAGGGCCTGAGCAGGAGAGCAGAGCCCATTCTAAAGCCTATATAGCCAAGGGGAATTGAATCCATCTGATGCAACTCAAGCAAGGCCTCTTCTTCTGCCACAGATTTTTGGCATTTTCTGTCACTAGGGTTGGCAACTCTGACTGAAGCTATTCCGGGGGAATTTTTTTTCCCCAATATGGTATGTCATTTTCTTAAAATATCCTATTAAAATCTCCTGGATTGCTTTCAATAGCCACTGGGAGTTCAAATCTGATTCCGGGAGATTCCAGTCCAATCCTGGAGGGTTGCATTGGCAACCTCATCTGTCACAGATGGAAAAGGAGCAGCCCCCAATTCCCTGTGCTACAATGCACAGAATGTCCTAGTCTCCAAAGAGAGACATAGGCAGCCACTGTGCCTTCTAAGGCCCTCACATGTAAGCATTACCATGGCAACTGAATTCCGCTCCAGACAGGAGGGAGTGCTCCTAACAACCCCAACCCAGCACTTAGCACTGCAACAGCCCCCAATTCCTTATGTCACATAACCAGCCCCAGTGATCAACATACAGAGGGACACATGGCAATGTGGGAAAGGGGGCAAGATGGGCCCCGTAGTGGCAAGCAATACATATAGAGTGAATGAGATCAGAGCCAATTCATATACCTCCCTGCAGCTACAGGCAGTGTGTGTGTGTGTGTGTGTGTAGGGGGAGCAAGCAGTACTAGGATTGCCAACAGTGCAGGATTGGACTGGAGTCTCCCGGAATTGGCTTTGAACTCCTGGTGACTATTGAATGCAATCCAGGAGATTTTAAGAGGATATTTTTAAAAAATGACATTATATCATGTTGGGAAAAAAATCTCCCAGAATAGTTTCAGTCAGAGTTGGCAACCCTAACAAGTACATCTGTGGCTGTGTATGCAAAGGCAGGAGTGAATGGCGGTGGCAGGAGGCAGGGAGGGGGAATGAGTGTACATCGCAGTGTGTGTTTGTGTAGGTGTAAGTGCATATCTGTACAAGCATAAGCAAGAAAGCAGGTCTCTGAGTGTGTGTGTGTACCTCTCTGGCTGTAACTGGATATGCATGTGGCAGGTATCATTGTACGTTGGGGTACTAGTATGAAAACCTCATTTTTTGGGGCTCAAATTTAGAAAAGAAATTTAACAATATTCCTGGAATTCAGCAAAGCAGGTAAGCACATGCTTAGCTTTAGGCATGTACTCAAGTTCCTGGAATATACCCTGCTGAACAGGGATGGACTGTGGCGTGGGGCCTTCTGTTCTGTGTGCAGGAATGTGTGTGTGTCTGTGAGTAATCCCATGTAACTGCAGCTTCTCTGGTAATGTATTATCATTAGCAGAGAGCTACAGTGTTACGCACGATTCATGCATCTGCAGTGGATGTCCCCAGGTGCATATGCAGTGTGGTGGGCTCCAGCCTCTTGTGCAGGACAAGAAGGGTATATGCAATAGTACTTTTAAACCACCTTTGCAATCCTGGATTCTGGTGTCCCTGGGTACCAGTCAGACCCCTATGTGAATCAGATCAGTCTGAATTCTGTGCTCACCAAAGGCCTCTGGTGCCATTATGGCAGTTAGGTAACCACCTTCACACCCTTTCTCTATGACTAGACCTAACTGTCACAGGAACTGCTCCAGTGGCCGTGCTGTGCCCAGGGACCCCCTGCACACAGGGAATCTTCCTTGGCTGAATCCACTGGATCTGGGCTGTGTTTGCTGTAGGAGTAGCATGAAGCAGGACTGCAGGTTTTAAGCATGTGACCAAATCGTGCTTTTTCTCAGGTTCCCTACCTCATTCTGGGTGACACCCATCACTGTTGACAGAGACAGCACAAAGTAGGACTCATGGGGACATGAGTGGGTCTTCGGCTTTGTGCCAACTCTTCACAAGGGGGTGTCACCCTCTGTGGGTAGGGGAATGAGACAGAGCTGTGCAATGAATGAGATTTGAGTGAAGAGCATCCCTGCCACCTTTCACTTCATGGACTGAGGCAGCAGTGTGCAGGGTTGGGATGGTGTGCAGGGGCTGAGGCGTAGGGCACAGTTAGATTGATGAGGATACATGGACATGCTGAGCACTGTCCATCATGTGCACTGGGTCAGGCAGGGGCTTCCACACACAAAAAATAAGTGACAGCGTAAGCCAAGAGTGTATGGTCATGCAGGTGCTCAAGCAGGGTTGCTATGTAGACATGTGCATGAAGGTGTGAGATCCTGTTTGTGGGTGTTGCATGTTGTTTGTAGGAAGAAAATAATAGCACTCAACAGCTGACCAATCTACTTTATTCCAAGAACTTCTAACCCACACTGATTGTAACTCCTTGAACAACCAGTTGCAGGTT
This sequence comes from Dermatemys mawii, assembly GCA_007922305.1. Lineage (NCBI taxonomy): Eukaryota > Metazoa > Chordata > Testudines > Dermatemydidae > Dermatemys > Dermatemys mawii. The sequence goes on from ML677410.1 coordinate 571,140, forward strand.
ACAAGGTAACTCCCTGCCTAACACCACCACAGGATTGTGTGCCACCAGCTCAACCTCCATTTCAAAACCATGATGACTGCATTTCCACAAGTGACTCTGGATATTTAGCAGATTGGAATATAGGGGAGTTATGAGTGCACTTCTGGAAGTCAGGCCCCATTTTGGGCATCTGAGGCTGGGCACCCCAAATTGGAGGCCCCCAGAATTAGAGGACATATTTGTAAATTGGGCTGCATGTTTCTAGCTCTTATGGTTGCAAAGTAGTTTGAACACATCCCTGGAGAATAACTGATGCAGTGATGTCTGTTTTTCCAAAGCATGGATCAGGCCTGCTCTCCCACTAGGTCGAAGACATCTCTGCAACTGTCAAAGGGTCATGAACAATGCTTGCTCCTCTGACATTGCTCTCAGCTGTGTCAGTTTTGCAGGGCTTTATGGGATGCTGATAGTCATTCAGCACATTTTTATTAGCATCGGCACAGACATCTGGGGCCTTGGGGGTGCTTTCACACACCATTTAGTGATTGCATTACTATATAAAGAAAACACTGAATTTGGAACAGAAGCTCATTTCACTCACTCATTTCACTAATACAAAGCTACACATTGAAGCATTACTTTTAAAACATTAGTAAAAAGAACAACTTACTCATCTGAAAAGATTCCAAACAATGAACTTCATCCTGGGTTAGTTGAAATGAATTCTTCTGCAACATCTGTAAGCTGCAAGTCATCAGTTTTGTCCTTGTGTACAAGTAAAATCATAAAGCAGCTGATTTGTGATTATCCCATTGTGGATCAAAGCCAGGTTTTAATACAACATAGAGCATTGAAACTAAGTTCACTTATAGCAGGGGTTCTCAAACTGGGGGTCGGGACCCCTCAGGGAGTCATGAGGCTATAACATGGGGATTGCGAGCTGTCAGCATTCACCCCGACCCCACTTTGCCTCCAGCATTTATAATGGTGTTAAATATATAAAAAGTGTCTTTAATTTATTAGGGGGGTTGCACTCAGAGGCTTGCTATGTGAAAGGGGTTACCAGTACCAAAGTCTGAGAATCGCTGACTGACAGCATTGGTTAGGGTACCACCAAAATCATTTTTATCACCTTTACCACTTCAAAAACAGCTGACGTTTAGTTTGGCTGAGCAAACATATTTCTGAACTGCCTTCAGTGATCTGGCAATTGGCCTGTAACAGAAGAAGCTGAGTAATCTGTTGATCATGGTTGAAATTGGAACTGTAAACCTAAAGCCTGGCTTGAACTTGCATTTCTATTATGTGTAGTTCTGTTATGAGAGTTTCAAGATTTTAAATAATGTTGCAGTCTTTCTGTTAAAATCTTCATTCAGTAGTGGACATTGTTGCTTCAAAATAGGGGTACTTACAAAATTCATTTGCTGACTTTGGTAGCTGGGTTCACCTATCTCTATTTGTATTTTCTTGGGAATTTTTTTTCTTCCTTGGAAGCTTAAGCATTCCAGCTAGCTCCAACTTCAAACTTTTTGGGTACATTTTCTCCCAGAATAACTTGTACTTTTAAATCAGATAAGATGGATTGAAATGAATTAAGTGCCAATTTCATCAGAGACCAGCCTTCTGTTGAAACATCTGACCCTTGCAGAGTTTTGGACAGACTGTCTACTATGCTCAGGACTTTTTGATATAATTCAGTACCAAAGAACATTCATGTAATCATCCACATTTTGCAGGCATAAGACCACTTGCTCTTTGTTAGAGAGGTCAATTGTTTCAGTTATCATAATTGTATGTCACTTCCCAGAAATTTTCTCAGAAATATCCCTCAGCCCTAAAAGCTATGATTTCTATTATCTCATTTTGAATAACTGGACTTGTGAATTTGTCTGAGCTCTTTTCACCCACTTTGAAGTATCAAGTATCATATTCTGCTTGCAAACAAAGCATCTGGATAAAGTTGCAGTCAAACTCTCTGTTTCAGAGCTTATTTTCAGCTACAGTAGTCTCAAAGTCCTTGTCTGGAAAGATTCATAGATTCCAAGGCCAGAAGGGACCACTGCTCATCTAGTCTGACCTCCTGTTGAAGTTTCTCCAAAATAATTCCTATTTGAACTAGAGCAGATCTTTTAGAAAAACATCCAGTCTTGATTTTAAAATTGCCAGTGATGGAGATTCCACCATAACCAGTGGTAATTTTATGCAGTGATTAATTGTGTTTAGATCATAGAATCATAGAATATCAAGGTTGAAAGGGACCTCAGGAGGTCATCTAGTCCAACCCCCTGCTCAAAGCAGAACCAATACCCAACTAAAGCAACCCAGCCAGGGCTTTGTCAAGCCTGACCTCAAAAACGTCTAAGGAAGGAGATTACACCAACTCCCACTGGTAACCCTTTCCAGTGCTTCACCACCCTCCTAGTGAAATAGTGTTTCCTAATATCCAACCTAAACCTTCCCCACTGCAACTTGAGACCACTACTCCTTGTTCTGTCATCTGGTACCATTGAGTACAGTCTAGATCCATCCTCTTTGGAATGCCCTTTCAAGTAGTTGAAAGTAAATATCAAATCCCCCCTCATTCTTCTCTTCTACAGACTAAACAATCCAAGGTCCCTCAGCCTCTCCTCATAAGTCATGTGCTCCAGCCCCCTAATAATTTTTGTTGCTCTCTGCTGGACTCTTTCCAATTTTTCCACCTCTTTCTTGTAGAGTGGGCCCCCAAACTGGACACAGTACTCCAGGTGAGGCTTCACCAATGCCGAATAGAGGAATGATCATGTCCCTTGATCTGCTGACAATGCCCCTACTTATACAACCCAAAATGCCATGAACCTTCTCGTCAACAAGGACACAGTGTTGACACATATCCAGCTTCTCACCCACTCTAAGCCCTAGGTCCTTTTCTGTGGAACTGCTACCTAGCCATTCAGTCTCTAGTCTGTAGCAATAGATGGGATTCTTCTGTCCTAAGTGCAGGACTCTGCACGTGTCCTTGTTGAAACCCACCAGATTTCTTTTGGCCCAGTCCTCTAATTTGTGTAGGTCCCTCTGCGAAGATAACATATGCAACTTAGTATTTTTCTTGGACTCTTCTTATTTTCTTCTCTCTTCTCAGAGGATTAAAAATTTAGCATGTCACCTGCATTCTTTGTAGTCTTTTGATATCAACTATTTTGTGGTGACATAAGGAAGCTCAAAGTGGTCTCAAGCCTTCTTTCAGTTAGAGAATCCAGACTTTGTGAAAGTTTCCCCTGGGTATTTAGGAAAAAGTAGTTTGTGCTTAAAGGCTCTTTAACAATAGAAATGAAGTAGTCACTAGCATCAGAATAATGGAACAATTGAAACTAAATCAAGATGAGCACAAAATGACCTTGTCTAACCCAGTTTATTCATAGAGAAAGGCTTAAATCATGGGTGATGAGGTGTCAAAAAATGTTAGCAGTACCAGGCATTTGCTTCCTATCTGATGTAACGGTGGAGACAATTTAGAACACAACCAAAAGTAGTCAAACCACTTGTTGGAAGTGTAGTTTCCTCTATTTTCACAGACTCGTAGATTCTAGAAGGGACCACTGTGGTCATCTATTCTGACAAACTGCATAACACGGGCCATAGGACTTTCCTGTATTAAATCCTATATGAACTACAGTGTACTTTTTAGTAAAACATCAGCCTTGATTTAAAGGTGTCCAGTGATGGAGAATCCACCACAGTCCTTGATAAATTGTTCCAATGGTTAATTGCCCTCACTGTTAAAAATGTGCGTATTATTTCTAGTCTGATATTGTCTTACTTCAACTTTCAGCAATCAATCGCATTACACCTTTGTGTACTAGCTTAAGGAGCCCTCTATTATCAAATTTCTGTTCCCCGTGTAGGTACTTACAGACTGTGATCAACAACCCTGAACCTTCTCTTTGTTAATGTAAACAGAGACTGAATGAACTCTCCCCTGATATCTAGAGATGAGCTGTGGAAGAGGACTTAAGGAGTTGGTCTCGTTTGCATGGCACACCCATCCTGCCTAGGTGCTCAGCATGATGGGATTGCATGCCCAAATAATAAGTTTTGGCTGGTGTTGGATCCCCAGTCTCCTTGTTATTGAGGCAGGAGTAACAAAACATTGTTATCCCTGTTATGTGAATCAAAGGGCAGCAGAACTGTGCTTGGCGTACCCTGTTTGAGGAACTCACCTTCAAATAAATGTTACTTGGTAGGCAGATAGGCCATGGATTCCAAAGCCTAATGAGTTGAGAGAAGGCTGGGATAAGTACTTGTGCAGCTTCTGGGAGTATTTGACCTTTCCTCTGCCCTGTGTAATAAGGGACCCAAGTTAGACAATTACATTCTCCAGAGCTCAAATAAGTGATATCTGGGTCTAAGCATTAGACCTGTATTGGGACTGTTTCTGATACAAGAGACTGTCTAGTATGCACCAGCAGTGAGGTTCCCCCATTAACTGCTGAAATTACTGAGAACTGTGTTAAATGGTGGGACCTGAAGACATCCTGGTAGATGAACAATCAGCTGACAAGACAGTCGGTGGAGTGGAGTGGGCATCTGGCAAAGAGAAGCAGAGTGGCCAGTAGGGTGGCTGGCAAAGAGGCGTGGTAAATGAGTGCCCAGACAGTGGAGTGAGTAAGATGAATCCTGGGGTTGGAGGTGAACCCTGCAGATGCACCTCTGAAGTCTGGGCCTGCACTGACCAAGGACAACAACTGTACATGGGGTGCAGGGAAGGGACCGGCACAATAAAAGGGAATTTTGGTTGCTGGACTTAAGAACCCATGGGAAAAGGACACTGCCCATCTTACTCTTTAAGAAATCCTGTTTGCAGGATTTCCCAAATTAATGCCGGATTACTTCCCTCCTTTTATTAAAACTTTATTTGCTACACTCAGACTCTGTGCTCATGAGTGGGGAAGTATTGCCTGTTAGAGGCACCCAGAAAGTGGTATGTAATTGTCCCAGGTCACTGGGTTGGGGCTCAAGCTGGTTTTGTGTTGTATTGTTGAAAAGGAACCCTCAGATACTGAACCTGGCTCTTGTTGCCAACTTTGACTGGCAGAAGGGATACATTAAAGTAAACAGAATGAGTCCTTGAGTCTGTCACTATAAGGCAGATTTTCCAATCCTTGAAGCATCCTCATGGCTCTTCTCTGAACCCTGACTGGTTTATCAATATCATTCTGGAATTGTGGGCACCAGAACCGGACACAGGATTTCTATAGCAAGCACACAGTGCCAAATATGCAGGTAATATAACCTCCCTGCCCCTACGCAAGATTCCTGTTTATGCATCCAAAGATCACATTCGCCCTTTTGGCCACAGCACAATACTGGAAGCTCAAGTTCAAATGATCATACACTATGACCTCCAAATCTCTTTCAGAGTACCTGCTTCCAGTAAGTAGGGGCTGCATTCTTTATTTCTAGATGTATTATTTTACATCTGGCCATATTAAAACACACATTATTTGCCAGCATCCAGTTAGCCAAGCCATCCAGATCGCTCTGTATCAGTGACCTGTCCTCTTCATTATTTACCACTTCCTCAATATTTGTTGTGTTCTGATGATTTTGTTTTTTCCAATCATTGATAAAATGACTGTTAAATAGAATCGAGCCAAGAACAGAACCCTGCAGGACCCCACTAGAAATGCATCTGCTCTATGATTATTCGTTTTTTACAATTATGTGTTGAGTCCTGTCTGTTAGCCAGTTTTTAATCCACTTAATATGTGCTACATGGCTTTTGGGGCACCTAGTAAACAATTGCTACTAATAATCCACATTGTTCTGCTTAAATATCACTTTCCGAACTGATTGCGCCAAGTATATATATATATCATTGGCTTGGACTTTATTCTACTTGCATATCACAAATGGGATAGAGTCATGATCACATGTACCTAAGCCACCACGAGTTATTAGTTCTGTGATCAGTTTCTCTTGTCCTGTCAATATAAGGTCTAATATAGATATCTCCAATTTTAATGCAATACTTTTTGAGTTGGAAAGTTGCCTTCTATAATATCTAGAAATGCTGAGGACATTTTAGCCTGGCAGCAGGAAACCTTCAGCACATGTCACAGATTGACATCCCCCATGATACCACATCTTTTATTCCTACATGTTATAGATGGGTGAGTAAGGAGCTGGTCCTCCTCTTCCCTAGTATGATTTGGTGGTCCGCAACAGACACCAAATAGCACTTGTGCTTTAGCTGTCAATACATTGATCTGTAAGCATTCAGGATCATTCTCTTCTGAACTGTCAGTGATTAGGGAAAAGGTAATGCCACTTTTGGCAGAGTTCCACTCCCTCTCACATTTTGTCCACTTGCTCCTTCCTAAATAGGTTGTAATAACTATTGATTTTAACATTTCAATCATGTGAATTGGCCCACAAAGTTTCAGTGATATCAAATAGTATAAATGAGCAATTCCAGTTCCTCTTGTTTATTACACAGGCTCCTGAGCATTGGTGTAGAGCCATTTAAAGAAATTGTTCTCTTCATGTTCTTGATTAGTTATGTTTCTACATCTTGATTTTGTAGTAAATGCATGCTCGCTTGTTCTCTCTTTTCACTCTCCCTTTTTTATTAATTTAACACTCTCCTGACTCCCTTAGCCAGCCTGTCTCTACTGAAATGGAGGCCATTCAAATTAGACATTCCCCTTTCCCAATAGAAAGCGAACCAATGTTCCATAAACTCTAACCCTCTACCTTACACCAGTTATCTAGCCAGCGGCTCATTTTCAGAATCTTTTGCTTCTCTCTTCCTTCACTCAGAAAATAGGAAGGGTCTCTGAGCAGATCATTTGAACATTCTTCTCTTTCAGCACACTTCCAAATTCCTTGCAGTCATGTATGATCTCCCTGTGAGATTCCCTGTGATGCAGTGTCATTAGTACTGATGACACAATGGGACTGGAGTCAGAGGCTGCTAAAGAATCCTGGGTTCCATCATGTCTAGTCTCCCCCCTTCCCTTGTGAGAAGTGCTGGAGTGGGAGGATAGAAGAGAAGAGCTGTCATGGACTTGCAGGACCCAGGCTTTCTCAACTCTGAACGGTGCCTGGGAGGAACCCTTTTCCGTGTGACAGCCCTTCTCAAGGGTCACACTGTCTCTTGGGGGTTAAGCCCTGAGCTGAGCTTCATTGCCTCCCGGAACTGTGCCTCTGAGTCTTCAGCACACCTGTCTCTTGCTGTCAGTCCCGCCCCAATCCCACGAGAGTCCACTCACTGTGGACCCTCAGGTCCTCCACATCCAGAAGGAACAACGCAACCCTGATCTCTAGACTGCAGTGATTCTCAGCAAGCATAAAACAGGAAGGTTTATTGTACATCTGAACACAGCACAGGAAATTTTCAGGGCCTTCAAACCGAGAAAGTCTCAGCACAGTCCAATCAGGGCTGTCCCAGTCCAGATGAGCTCAGACTGCCCTTTGTCCCCAGTCCCAAAACCCTCTCCTTCCACCTGACCCACTTTATCACCTCCCCCAAAAGCCCCTCCTCTATCCTTTGTCTTTTTCCTAGGTAAACACATCACCTGGGCCCTCTCTCTTCCATCCTTTGTTTCCACTGTCCAGAAGCTACTGCAGCTCACTTCTGAATCACTGGGACCCTCTCTGATCAGCTCCTTTGTCCTCCCATTGGCCAGAAATGGCTGGCTTCCAAGTTGGATTGGCCTCTGGGTAATGGGTTGCTAAGTTCCAGTGTCCAGGCCATTGTCCATTATCCAGACCACACCTGGTCCTTGCTTTGTGTGAACGCTGCAGCGGCCCATTGTGGAATTGTCCTAACAGACACACACTCTGTGCCATGCTTCAGTGCAGCTTTACTCCTCTGTAGCCCAAACACTGAACCCAGCGTTCCTGAGGACAGAGCTGTCACTAAGCACTGGGCTTCAAATACAGTACATCAGAGCAAGCGGGTTTTAAGGTACAGGAACTCCACACTTAACATTGTAGTTATGTTCCTGAAAAATGCGACTTTAAGTGAAACAACGTTAAACAAATCCAATTTTCCCATAAGAATTAATGTAAATAAGGGGGTTAGGTTCCAGGGAATTTTTTTTCACCAGACAAAAGACTAATATATATATATATATATATATTGTGACGGAGTCAGACCAGAAGGATATAGGAGAGTGCTGGAAGGCAGGTACATTAGTCTCAGGGTGTGCAGGTCCCGGTTCCCTGGATAGCCAAACAAAGGCTACTCCAGGCCAATCAAGACACCTGGGGCCAATTAAGAACCTTCTAGAAAGGAGTAGAAACAGCTAGCCTAATTTGAACACCTGAAGCCAATCAGGGACTGGCTGAATCCAGATAAAAACCTCCCAGTTAGTCAGGTGGGCTGTGGGTGTCAGGAGCTGTGGAAGGAAGTTATGCTGTTGGTGCGACTGAGTGGTGGACAACATATCATCCAGAAGGAAGGAGGCCCTGAGGTAAGGGTGAAGTGGAGTTTGAAGAAGCGGGGACTGCTGTGGGGAAGTAGCCCAGGGAATTGTATTGTGTTTTGTGGATAAAAGGTCAGCCATCTTAGCTGATACTATTAGGGTCCCTGGGCTGGAGCCCAGAGTAGAGGGCGGGCCTGGGCTCCCCCCTTTCTGCGTCCCTTAATTAGTCTCTGAGATTGGGAGACAAAAGAGACTGTGCCAGGAAGGATAGCTTCTCCTCACTGGCTTGTGATGAAAATGGCTCAATAGGCTGTGACCTTGTCTCCAGAGAGAGAAGGGTTCCGTGGAGGGTCACAGTGAGCCACTGAGGCTAGTAAAAATCCGCCAGGAAACACAGGATCCAGAAAGATAAGGACAGAGCTTTGTCACTCTCTCTCTCTCTCTCTCTATATATATATATACACACACACACAGAGTATAAGTTTAAACAAACAATTTAATACTTATACACAGTGATGATGATTGTGAAGTTTGGTGGAGGTGGAGGGGTCAGAAGGTGGGATGCTTCCCAGGGAATGCCTTACTGCTAAAAGATGAACTAGCTTTTGACTGAGCCCTCAAGGGTTAACACGTTGTTAATGTAGCCTCTCACACTCTACAAGGCAACACGATTGGAGGGAGGGGAGACAGCCTAGCAGACAGAGACAGACACACACCTTGTTTGTGAGAGAGATGCACATTGCCCCTTTAAGTAAGTTGACTCTACTCTTAAGTATATTATCTTTTTAAGTGGATCAGGAACTTGAGACAGCAGCTGCTGCCCCATGCTCTCTCTGTCTCTCTCCCTCCATGTCTCCAGCCTGCTCTATATGGAGAAGGGATAAGCGGGGTGCAGAAGCAGGGAGGAGGGGGACACCCTGACATTTGCTCCCCGTTCTACAAAGCCACAACCCTCTACAGGGCTGTTTTAACTCCTTCCGGACTGGAGCGGGTGACCACTCCACTCCACTCTCATTTATATTTCTTTCTTTTGATGAATAAACCTTTAGATTTTAGAGGCTAAAATCAGCATGATTTGTGGGTAAGACTTGACTTGTATATTGATCTGGGTCTGGAACTTGGTCCTTTGGGATCGGGAGAACCTTTTTTCTTTTACTAGGCGTAACAGCATGATGACTCACCCCTGTGGCGCCTCCTGCTGGCCATCTGGAAATTAGCTCTTCTAGCTCAGAGCACCATCTGCAGGCTGGTGTCTTGCTGTTCACTGGCTCTTGTGTCCCTCCCAGATCCCAGTGCCCTTTTTCCTGGGGTGTTGCCCCTCTGGCAATACCCGCATACCCTGCCTCTGGGTCTTCCTTCCCTGGGGAACCCCCAACCCTCTAATCCCCTTGCCTCAGTCTAGGCTACTGCCAGTCATCATCAATCCCCCGCACCCTGGGGCAGACTGCAGTGTAAAAGCCATTCATCATAGGCAAGGAGGTTTTGGACCTGCTTCCCTTGCCTAGCTCCAGTATCCTCCCTTCAGGCCTGCAGCCTGGGGAGTTGCTAGGCTGGAGCTCCCCAGCTCCCTTGCCTATTCCCCCAGCAGTGCTCCATCTCAGGTACCCTGTCCCACAGGCAGCCAGGCCCTGATCCTTCCCAGCCTGGAGAGAGGCTGTAAGCAGCCTGGCCACAGCCCTCTTATAAGGGCCAGCTGGGCCCTAAATGAGTTGGCCACATCTGTGGCTGCTGTTCCAATCAGCCTTTGGTTTCCCCAGTCACAGCCCTCTACAAGGCTACCTTTTAACCCTTCCAGGCTTGGAGCGGGTAACCACCCTGCTACACTGAGGTATTGGTTTTCATAATCATTTGTCCTCATAACGAGTGGCACTGGTGGTGATACTGGGAAACTAGACGGTCTAAGGGAATTGCTTGTATGACTTATGGTTGGTCAGTGGGGTGAGACCAAAATCCTCTCTGTTTGGCTGGTTTGGTGAGCCTTAATATTAAAGGAAACCCAGACTTGGGCTGTAACTGCCCTGCTCTAAGCAATTTGTCCTGAATTGATAGTCTTAGTTTGTCCTGCCAGAGGCAGCATCATTACACCTGGGCAGGGCTGTGCCGTGTACAAAAGGAGCTGGGCACTGGTCTCTCACTGTCATGCCGTGTGAAGAGGGAGCTGAGCATTGGGCCCTCAGTGGGCAGGGCTATGCTGTGTGTAGAATGAGCTGGGCACTGGGATCTTGCTGATCAGGAACATTGTGAGGGACAACCCAGTTTAGTAAATTAAGGGAGAACAGCAATCCTACAGTCCCAGGCTTCACCCCAGGGATCCCGTCACACCAAGCCTCCTGCATTTCAGATCCTTGAGATCTTCGGTCCAGTCCAATTCCCTAACTAATTCCCTTAATTTTCTAAAGATTGCCCTTATGAAATCAAGCCCCCTAGTAGCAGAACTATTTCTATTTATCCTTCCATTTTGTTTAAACTGAATTAGCTCATGATCATTTGAACAAAGGTTGTTCTCTACAGCCAGTTATTCTATGAGGTCCTCACTACTCACCAATACCAAATCTAAAATGGTATTATCTTTTGTTGGTTCAGCAGCTATTTGGTGAAGAAACCTGCCAGGTATCACATCCAGGAAAATCTGGACCCTACTATTATTAGTGGCACTTGTCCTCCAATTTATATCTGGGAAATTAATGTGTCCCATAATCACACAATTCCCACTAGTATTTATTTCATTAGAAATATTAAAGAGCTCTCTATCCATATCCAAACTGGATCCTGGGTATCTGTAGCATATTCCAAACACTAACTCAGGGAAACCTCAAGTAGCTTTCTTCCCCAAAGTAATTTTGGCCCCAACAGATTCTGTTTTATCCATTCCATCACTTCTAATTTCTTTACAGTCTATCTCATCATAAATATACAACGCTACTCCACCACTTTTGCCTTTATTTCTGTCTTTCCTGAACAGCACATACCCTTCAATCCTTGCATTCCAGTCATGACTGCTATTCCACCATGTTTTTGTTATCTCTACGATATCTGGCTTCACTTCCTGCACCAGTAGTTTCAGTTCCTCCATTTTGTTATTCAAGCTCCTTGCATTGGTGTACAAACATCTTAGTTGTTGCTGCTTGGCTTCACCCACATTCCTCACCCAACTGAGTACAGTCATTCGACTATCAGTATCGCCTACCTGACTGTTAGCTTCACTGGTATTGGCACTATCTTTCCACTTAAAGTCCATTCTCCTACCCACTGCAGTTCCTTTCTCCACTGTGGTACCCTTTCTTACTTGATTTTCCTCCCTCTCAATGTTAAAATCAGGTGTAGAGATTACATGAGTATCTCCCAGTGGTTCCCCTGAGTTCCTAGTTTAAAGACTCCCAAGTCCATGCTGCTGGGCTATTACCAACCCCTGTTTGAGCAGGAGAGGTATGGGAGTGTACAATGCCAGCTGAGCCCTGCTCTGCATCCACCTAATGAGATGCTTCATGTGTCTATACTCAGTTTTGAAGCTAGAGTAATCAACTTCTTGTCAAGCATTTATGACTGTGAGCCCCTGCCCTGCCGTTCTCGGTCTGGCCTCTTGGAGTTTTCTGCATCTTGCTGGCTTCCCCAGTTGTCCCACAAAGTCCTGGTGGAGAAGGAATGTTAAGTCTTCAGTGAAGCAAGTCAGCCCTGGAAATTGCCTGTGGAGTATTGATCAGAGTTGAAACTGCAGGGAGAAGAGATTTTCACTCATTATCTGGGGGACAGCTGGACCAGGAAACTAAAGTCAAAACTGATCAAATATAGAAATATATTTTCTTGTTCTGTTTTCCTTTTTATTTTCTTGATATCGATTTCTCAGTTAACATTTACTGACAGTGAAACCTGGAGGCTGCTGCTGAATGGGAGATGTATAAAACCAGAACAAAGGTTCTATAGCCAGCACTGTTTTTAACAAACTAGCGGGGAAACAAATAGGCCAATTCCATTTAATGCTCTTGTGTGTGGCTAATGCCAACCTTAGAATATTTCTCCCTACACTTAAGGAATAATTGCACTCAGCAATGGTACATGGTGCTGGGGAGGAAACCTCTTCCTGAGGAGAGTTATATTTGTCCTGGGGGATTGTGGCAGCGCAGGGGTAAAAACCCCTGGAATGCCCTGCCTCTGCATGTTAAACCCTGCTCGCAGGCAAGAGGCTCAGGGGTAGGGGCTGGCCCTAGCCGGCAGGAGGCCCAGCTGAATGCCCTCACCAGGGTTAACTCACAGAGCTTGGCTGGGCTAAAGGGCTACAGCTGAGGCTGGAAGCAGAGATGATTATAAAAACGCTGACTCAGAGCAAGTGGGGAAGGTTTAGACAGGGAGTGGAAGGTTGTAATGCTGACTCCTTGCTGTGGTAAAGGTACCTCGGGGCCTGGAAGCCTAGGAACCAGGACAGTTGGGCAACTGTCGGGGGATTGGGGAGAGCAGTTGGTTGTTTCACTGAAGCCACAAGAAGTGCAATGTAAATAAAGGACACTTGGGTGGAGCACTAAAAGCAGTGTCAAGACCTTTATTGGAGCAGAGAGAACACAGGGCGATCCGGACCCTGTGACAGGGATACACATCCAGGTTCCCTGCATGAGTCACAGCTTTAACCCAACTGCTCAGCTTGCCCCAGTAAGGCAAAGAATAGGGCAATGAAGGTCACTTTCTGTCATTTGCCACAGCTAAAACATTGTGCTCTTTGCTCCCAGGAAGGCTGAGGTCAGATCCAGCAGGCATCAGCACCCAGGCTGGAGTCACCGTTCCATATATCTACAATCTGGTCTTTGGATAGCACTTTATTATCTGAAAACCCATTGGACATACCCTGCTAGATGATCCCTGTGCACTGCCCAGAACCTTGGCTCTTAGGAACACAGTAATTGCCTGGCTGGGTCAGACCAGGGTCCATCTGCTCCTGTCTATGACAGTGGCAGCAGCAGTTGGGAAAGGGAAGGTACAGGGACCTATGGTATCAGTGTGGGGATAAGGTGCCCCGGGGAAGTCTCCTTCAAAACCTACTAGTGTAAGGTGGGCTTGTGCCTAGAAGTGGGAATGTTTATAGCACTGCCCAAACGGTTTTGTTTTAGTATTTACTATGGGCCTTTTCGGCAGTCCTGTTCTCCATATACACGTTTAATCTCTGCCCAGATCCTGCTGAGTTCTTTGCCTTGCTGCTATCTTGTGACAATGAGTCCCACAAGCTAATAGAGCATTATGTGAAAGAGCCATTGCCCTGTGACCACAATAGATACTGAGCATACTCACCATCTTGCCAGTCCTCACTACATGCAGAAACAGACCCCAACTAGGTGACAAAGAGCAGGACGCTTCCATTCCCAGTGCCTGACACTCCTCTCCAGCGCCAGGAATTCCCACTCCACTTGAATAACAGAGTTCAGAGAGGCCAGAACAGCATTCTGCTACCTCCAAACCACACACCCTGCTGGGATCTTGGGTTTGAGGGTCGCTTCATCCCCTTAGATCAGCTAATGCTCCCTACTGCAGTCTGAGACTGCCCTGCTCCCAGCAGCATTGCTCAGCATGACTTGGGGCAGCTATACCATTTGCTTGAGTGTGTTGCCGCCAGTGACAGACTCCAAGTGCACAGCATGGCTAGGAAGCAGGTTTGCTGCCAGTATGTCCAAGAAGCAGACAGTTATCATTGCTGTTTACTGTTTGTTCCATTTAACACACCTAACGTGTGGGCTCTGGCCAGCATGCCTAGTCTCTGCCGGAATGGGCTCATGGCCAAGGACTGCTCTTGCTGAAAGATGGTGCCCTACATGCTCAGCCCTTCAGTCCATCAGTCTTCAGGAGGCTCATTGGGAATGCTGGGGGTTCTCTCTCCATCCTTTCTACATGCCTGCCCCGGTCCTGATATTTTCCACTCCCTAGCAGCCAGGTTTGCTCTGAAAGATGTAATCTTCTTTCAAGCTCACATGACTCGGGCTGTGGGGCAGACTTCCAGGCTCAAGATGGCATGATGGGATGGTCCCAGAGCCCAGGTTCCAGCCTGAGCCCCAACTGGACCAGTTCCGGGTTCTTTCTGCTGTGTAGACATGCCCCTTTGTAACTCAATGCTAGGCAGGTCGCACTGCTCCTCCCACTACTCCCAGTTGAGCAAGCCAGGGGACTTGGGGCTTTATAGCAGGAAGAAATGTACCACCCCAAACCAGGGGGTCCTGGGCTTACTGGGCGGAGAGGCTCTGTCAGACAGGAAATATGTGCCCCTCTCCTCCCAGCACTGCCCTACTCAGCTGTCTATGCCAAGATCATATCAATATTTCTTTATTACAAAACAAATATCGTGTAAACATACCATTCCCTCCATACAGTCAATACCTGCTTAATTAAATACTGGAAACTACTGTCACATGGGGGCAATTCTGCTGATTTTGGCACCTTGAGATTTTTATGCTTCTATTTCTACTTTGGTTTTCCATTAACTTATTTTTCCTTTGTAGTAAGGGGTTGTCAGTGTAATTTATACGGCGGTGCAGAAGGTGCGGGCAGCTCAGAGAGCCATTCACAGCTTGCCAGGGATAAACAAAAATTACACATTTTAAAATGTCACACTGCAGGAAAAGAAATGAAAAAGGTAAACCACATGAATCTGTGGTGGAAGGAGGGTGCCTGCAACTCAGCCTCCCAGCCCCCAGAGCTGGACACATGGCACCCTCCCAAGTGTCTAGGGCCCAGGGCACCTGAAGAGGGCTGTGTCCAATAGAAATGAATAGACACTGGCAGGAGGTGACACTACCCTGCACATAGGCACTGACAGCACCTTGTCTGTTCTGCCAGCAACAGCAAATGACAACATTAGGTAGATCATGTGATTCAGGACCCCACTGCCTTAAGCCCCCTCAGTCCTGCTCCTGGCCTCCCTAAGGAGCAGTAAGAATGTGCATGTTCTCCACAGATCTGGAAAGGTCCATTCACCACATACCCACTGCGCCCCAGCCTCCTTGAGCCCCTTCTCGTTGCACAGTTAGCCGGATGGGATCTCACATCTGAGTAGAGGAAGATGATGAATTTAAATGGGATTCCCTTGGAGAATCTTCTTTCAATTCCAAGGACACTCATTGAAGAAAAACAGGCATCGAGTCTCCTTTGTTTGTAGGTCAGGCAACTTCACCTGAACCTCTCTGATCACTTGGCCATAGGCACTCAAACCTGTTGATACCACTCTTTCAGACACACCCTCCCTTTCTGCCATTCAATCACAGACACATCCTGAGACATTCACACCCACAGAAACTCAACGAGCACCCCACATATGCATACCTGCATACTAGCTGCACACAAGCACACGTGCACACAAACGCAGAGACACAAATACAGAACCCTAGGATGATGCCCTTTTCAGAAGTGACTTAGGCTATGTCTACACCAGGGGCCTTCACACTTTTCCCCCCGTGGCCTCTTTCCGCAGAGGAAAAAGTCTGGCGGCCCCCAGGGGGTATGTCCGCTGAAATGCCGCCGCAGAAAACGGAAGCTTCCACTTTCTGCGGCAGCATTTCAGCGGGACAAAAATAGCCCGCCCAGGAGTTCAGCAATCTCCTGGGCAGGCGTGGCAGCAACGCCAGGGTCTTGCGCACCCCAATTTGAAGACCACTGGTCTACACTACAGCCTATGTCGGCAGCCTATGCCCTACACTAGAGCATTTGCAGTGGTGCAGTTGTGCTGCTGTAAACTCTCTAGTGTAGCTGTGCCCTAGGGATTTTAGATATTTTGGGCTTGGGTGCCTGGCCTGAGACATGGTCCAGGCACCCGATATTCAGAAGGTAGGTGCTCAGAAATCAGCCTGTGTCGAGATATCTCAAACTGGGTACTGAAAATCACTCATCTGGCCTTAGGCCACTGCTCCCCCTTTAGAAAAACTGGTGGTGGAACTGGGTCAGGCTCAGACTCCCCAGGACAGTGTCTCTGATGAGTGAGGACAGGGCCACCAGAGAAGGGGGTGAGTGATACAGTCAGCTTTCCACTCTGATCCCAGATCGACATCCTGAGGAGATAGTGTGACCCTGTGATGAGTGAGTTACTACAGACAATTCTTTCCCAGGTGTCTGGCTGCTGAGTATTGCTCACCGTTAGGATATACACATTCAGGCCTGTCTGTAAAGACCCAGATTTTAAGAATTTAAGTATATGTTTATCATTTAGCTAATTATAGTGATATAAAAGAAATAATCTGTGTAAGAGCCTTCTCTCACTGTGACAGTCTGAAGCCCTGTTCTTAGGCCAATGCCTTTGGCTAAGCAGCAGAGGCAGCCATAAGCTGGGAAGTGAATGATTATATCCTCATATTCCAAACCAGTCATATTGAAATAAGGCAATCTGGGGCTGTTAGAAAGGAGATCTGATCTATCACCTCCAGAGAAAGGGAAGAGCCTAGAAGATGTAAAAGGAAATTTAGTTTGATAGTTTTCTATTTGGTAAGAACTCACTTATCAATAGAGACAGGTGGGGAACCCTTATGTCTTTATAGATGTAGTTGTAAAATCCTCACTTCTGTATTGTTTTGTCATTATAGTTCACACTTTGCAATTGTTTATTTGCATAGCCTCTGTCTGGTTCTGTGATTGTTTCTGTCTGCTGTATAATTAATTTGTTGGGTGTAAACTAATTAAGGTGATGGGATATAAATGGTTGGGTAATAATGTTATAAAATGTTAGGATTCGTTAGGTAAATTTCAGTAAAATGATTGGTTAAGGTATAGCTGAGAATATTACTATCTAAATTAGTTGCAAAGGGGAAGTAATTTGGGATTTGAAAATAAGGAAAAAAGAACTTGGATTTAAGCCTGCTGGAAGTTCACCTCAATAAACATCAAATTGTTTGCACCTTTGGACTTCAGGTGGTGTTGCTCTCTGTTCATGCGAGAAGGACCAGGAAAGTGGGAAAGTGAAGGAATAAGCTCTCTAACACTCAGATGCTCAGGGTCTAACATCACCATATTTGAGGTGAGGAAGGAATTTTTCCCTGGGTCAAATTGGCAGAGACCCTCGGGTTTTTTGCCTTCCTGTGCAGCATGCGTCATGGGTCATGCACAGGTTTAAACTACTGGAAATTATGGATTCTCTGTAACTTTACATCAAGGGTCTCAAACTCAAATGACCACGAGGGCCGCATGAGGACTAGTTCATTGGCCCGAGGGCCACATCACTGACATGCTCCCCTTGCTGCCTCTGGCCCCGCCCCCACCCTCCTCCTTTCCATGAGGTCCGACCCCTGCCCTGCCTCCTCCCCTGAGCGTGCAGCTCCCCGCTCCTCCCCCTCCCTCCTGGAAAGTACTAAGCACCTGGAGGTAGGCAGGGAGAAGACGGGGATGCGCGGAGCTTGGCGGCTGCAGGAAATTAAGTGCAGGGAGAGAAGGGGCATGGGAAGCTTGGCTGGCCACAGAAAATAACCTCGCAGGTCACATGTTTGAGACCCCTGCCATAGGTGAACTACTCCATCACCTAACAAATCTGAGCCTCATACTCAGCCTCAGTGTTACACGTACAATGATACAAAAGTATAGTAAAAAATATTTTTCACGGTGCATCGAGTCGTAGAGCCAACGCACGTTATACTCCTTGGGAACAGCAATTGTTTGCTGACAAATAAGGCATTGAATTTTATCTTTTATCTCTGTGAAAAAATATAAATTCTCCCATTTATCTTGGAAAACTCTCTTTTCTTCCATGTATGTTCTTTTTTTTGATGAAGTCATTTCCAAGCAGTTTTAATAAAATATATTCACTTAATAATGCACCTCACTCAAAGGACCAACCAGGAATTTAGATTTCCTTCTATTACAGTACCCTCCTGGACTGGGCTGCACTCACACTCCACTCTTGCTCTGCCTCTTCCAGTCCCTTCCAAGCCCTTCCCTGTCCCTTTCAAACCCCTTCCCTGTCCCAGTCAAACCCTTTCCACAAAGTTCCCACCCCAACTCCGTCCCCTCTCCTCCCCTAGTTCAACCCCTTCATCAAAGTTCCCACCCCAACTCCGCCCCTTCCCTGACCCTAATCCAACCCCTTCCCCAAATCCCCACCCCTTTCTCCCCCTCCTCCCCTGTGCACAAGGCTTCCTGGCTCCTCCCTCCCAGAAACTGCTAAGCCACCAGAGAATTGCCTGGCAGTAAGCAGAGTAGCGGGAAGCAGCAGTGTGGGAGAGAAGCACGTTGCGGGGGGGAGGGGGACGCGGGGAGCTTGGCGGGGGGGGGTGCAGAGAGCTTGGGGGAGGGGCGGCAGGGCTGTGGGGAGCTTGGCGGAGGGATGGGGGGGCCTCGGGGAGCTTAGTCAGGGATCGCGGGGGAGCTTGGCAGGGGGGGCGGGGGGGCATGGGGAGCATCGTGGGCTGCAGGGAAGGGCTTGGCGGGCCGCATGCTTGAGACCCATGCTTTAGACCATGATTTGAGTACTTCAGTAACTCAGCCAAAGGTCAGGGGTCTATCACAGGAGTGGGTGGGCAAGGTTCTGTGGCCTGCAATGTCCAGGAGGTCAGACTAGATGATCATGATGGTTCCTTTTGACCTTAAGACTTCATCTCAAATGTAATAGTTTCAAACACCCTATCTGCATAGATCCCCAGCTAGTGTGATTGCTGGGTGGGCACTGGTCCACAATCGCTTATGGGACAGGGGGGAATGATTCTGGCAGGCACAGATTGGCAGGTGTACGTCTACATGGGCACGAACTCCAGTGAGAAAGACCTCACTGTTATGGCTTGAGATCACAGAAACCCCCTTAGAAGCTGCCACCTGATGTGTCGAGGCTACTCCTGCCTCTGTTTTCCTGCCCAAACAGCTTAGGGCCTCAGTACCCTGCCAGGTCTGAGCCACATCCCGCTACAGCTATGGGCTTGCCTGGAAACAGGCAGGAAGTATTCTTGCCTCTGGCACTCAGATGCTTAACTCCCAATGGGGTCAAACCCTGAATAAATTCATTTTACCGTGTATAAAGCTTACACAGAGCAAACTCATAGATTGTTCGCCCTCTATAACAATGATAGAGAGATATATGCACAGCTGTTTGCCCCCCCAGGTACCAACACGTACTCCAGGTTAATTAATAAGTAAAAAGTGATTTTAATAAAGACAGGAAGTAGTATTTAAGTGGTTCCAAGTAGTAATAGACAGAGCAAAGTGAATTACCAAATAAATTAAAATAGAACATGCAGATCTAATTCTAATACAGTAAAAAGCCTCGCCCTCAGACATTTCAGTGAATTTCTTCTTTCAGACTAATCTCCTTGTTAGTCTGGGTCCAGCTAACACTCCCTCTCCCTGCCCCCCGCAGTCACTGTTCTCTGTTCCAGCTTCCTTTGGATCTCCTTGAGGGGTGGAGAGGCTGTTCTTTTAGCCAGCTGAAGACAAAATGGAGGGGTCTCTCCAAGGTTTATATAGATTTCCTCTTATGGATGGGGACCCCCTCCTCCTTCCTATGCAGAGTCCAGTTGTCAGATAGAGTTTCAGAGCCACATGGTCCAGTCACATGTCTAAGCCAGACTCCATTCACTACCAGCCAGGCCACATTCCTGTGGAAGCTCTGGTGTGGACGGGCATCTACAAAGTTCA
Source organism: Dermatemys mawii (assembly GCA_007922305.1). Classification (NCBI taxonomy): domain Eukaryota; kingdom Metazoa; phylum Chordata; order Testudines; family Dermatemydidae; genus Dermatemys; species Dermatemys mawii. The sequence continues at coordinate 591,101 of ML677410.1, forward strand.
TTGTTAGCTTGATTGGTTCTTGACTGGGCATTTACTGAGGACAGGTTTTCCTCAAACAGTTGCTCAGATGCTTTCCAAAGTCTGCTTACAGCTAACCAAGCACATAGCCAATATTCATAACTTTGAATACAAAACTGACACATACATACAAATAGGATGAACAGATCCAGTGGATCATTACTTTTACATAGATATGTTACATGGCATATGTACAATACCATATTCCAGCCATGTCATACATATATTCTTAAGCACCCCCCCATAAAGCCTTATGGGGTACACCGTCACACTCACCTTACTCCATTTGATCAGAACATGCAAGATCCAAGCTTAATTCAATGCTGTTTTCATTTTGTCTCTAAGAGCTTGGCTACACTTGCAGCTGTAGAGCGCTTTGGGTTAAATCAGCCTTTAGAGAGCTCACTAGGGAAAGCGCTCCAGTCTGTCCACACTGACAGCTGCAAGCACATTACTTGCATATTGCAAGCACATCGCAGTATTTGCAATGGCATTAGGAACGGTGCATTATGGGCAGCTCTCCCAGCATTCAAGTGGCTGCAATGTGCTTTTCAAATGAGGGGGATGAGGGGAGTGTGTTGTGTGTATGCAGGGGGGAGAGAGAGAGCGTGGGATTTTGGAGTGCTGAGAGTATGTCAGCATGCTATCTTGTAAGTTCAGTCCCGCACAGCTCCCCTGCCTCTCACTCACTCACTCGCTCACTCAGTAAATGTTTGCTTTGCCCCTTAGCAGATAAGCAGCCTCTGTCTGAAACAGAGCTTTAAAAAGGCACTTCCACATTCCTGCAGCGATTGCACAACAAAGGGAAGAGAGACTACTTGACTTAAGGAGATTATGGGGCATTTCTGGAGGTCAGTCTGTGACAAGCAGGGAGAAGGGTGGACATGACTCTTGAGGCTAAGCTGCTCTGATCGGGATACCTGGAGCTGTAACCTGAGATGAGAAGTGGGAGGGGAGTTGACATCTACATCCCGGGAAGTGAACAAAGGAAGGCAGACAGGTGGAGGGATTGAAAACAAGTAGAAGCTGTCTTGGGAAGAGAGGTGGGGAGCCCGGATTCGGGGTCTCATCTCCCTGCCCCCCAGAAGGGCCTGACTAAGGGGGCCTGTTGCTTGTTTTTCCTCACGGGGATGAGAACTATCACCTGGTCCCCTGTGGCATAGGCGTGGGCCTGCGCTGTGCGGTCATACCAGACCTTCTGCTTCCTCTGGGCTCTGGCCAGATTTTCCCTGGCCAGGCCCATGAGTTCTGCAAGTCTCTCTCGGAAGGTCAGGACATACTCTACCACCGATTCTCCCTCGGGAGCAGCCTCCCTCTCCCATTTGTCTCTCATCGGGTCCAGGGGCCCCCTTACCCTCATCCATATAGCAGTTCAAAAGGTGAAAATCCGGTAGACTCCTGGGGCACCTCCCTGTATGCGAACAGCAGGTGAGGTAAGTACTTGTCCCAGTCCTGCAGGTGCTGGTTCATAAAGGTTTTCAGCATCATCTTTAGCGTCCCATTGAACCTCTCCACCAGCCCATTGGACTGGGGGTGATATGTTGTGGTCCAGCTGTGTCGGACCCCACATTTCTCCCACAAGCCCCGGTGCAGGGCTGACATGAAGTTGGACCCTTGGTCTGTCAGGACTTCCTTGGGGAACCCCACTCGGCTGAAAATGGTCAGCAGCGCGTCTGCCACAGTGTCTGCTTCGATGGAAGATAGGGGCACTGCCTTCGGGTAGCGGGTGGCAAAATCCACCACCACCAGAATGTATTTCTTCCCCGACCAGGTCGTCTTGCTGAGAGCCCCACTATGTCCATAGCCACCTTCTGGAAAGGCTCTTCTATGATGGGCAAAGGCCTCAAAGCTGCTTTCCCTTTGTCCTGGGCCTTCCCCACCCCCTGGCAGGGGTCGCAGGATTGGCAGTACTGTCGGACTGCTGTAAAGACCCCAGGCCAGTAAAAGTTCTGTAGCAGCCTCTGCCCGGTGTGCCAGATTCCCTGGTGCCCTGCGAGAGGGATGTCATGGGCCAAGTACAGTAACTTGTGGCGATACTTCTAGGGGACCACCAGCTGTCTCCTGATCCCCCATGACTCCACTTCCCTGGGGGGAGCCCATTCTCGGTACAGGAACCCCTTCTCCCACAGGAACCTCTCCTGGCAGCCTCTCCCCATGGTCCGTACCTCACTAAGGCCGGCCAGGTCCCTGAACTTCTGAAAGGAGGGATCTCTCTGCAACTCATCCTGGAACTCAGCGGCTGGGGAAGGGACGGGGCCCGGCTCCCTCGTGCTTGCTGGGCCTGAGGCCGCAGCCTCGTTGAGCCCGGTCCCTGGACACCCCCTCCCGGCTGGGGCAGGGTCCTGCACCCCCGGTACGGTACCCTCTCCACGGTCAAGGTGCAGTGCCCCTCGCCGGCTCTGGCTACGGGTCATGAGCAGGGCCCCCGGGGGTTTGCTTGGCCAATTCTCTAGGTCCCCGCCCATCAACACCTCCCTGGGCAAATGAGGGTGCACCCCCACATCCTTGGGGCCCTCCTTGTCCCCCCACTTCAGATGCACCCTTGCCACGGGCACCTTAAACGGGGTCCCACCCACCCCCGTCAGGGTCAGGTAAGTCTTGGGCACCAGCTGATCTGGGGCCACCACTTCGGGCCGGGCCAGTGTCACCTCAGCACCCATATCCCAGTATCCATAAACCTTCCTCCTGTCCACCTCCAGGGGAACAAGGCACTCGCTCTGCAGAGACAGCCCTGCGTCCACCCTGTAAACTGAGAACCTAGAGTCTTGAGTATCCAGCCCCTCAGAGGAGCTGGTCTGGGGCACTCCTCCTTCCTGAGCAGGTGGTAAACTGCCAGTCCCCCTTACCTGGGCTGTCTGCCCCTCGTCAGGCTGGGTCCGTACCCAGTTAACCCTATGGGGGTTCAGTCTGCTCAGGCTGTCCTTGAGCTTGGGGCACTGAGCCCGTATGTGGCCTCTCCGGCCACAGTTATAGCAGCTCATGTCCCATTGGTCCCCTCAAGAGGGGCGGTTGGTCCTGACGCTGGACATTCCCCTTTTGAGGGGATTCTCCCTATTCCCCCTTTGGGAGGTCCTGTGGTGACTCTCTCGCTGCATCGTGGTGGGTCTGTTCCTTTGGGACTCCTCCCGGCCACCTCTTGGCCGGCTCTTCACAAACTCGTCGGCCAGCTGTCCGGCGTGTCGCGGGTTCTCTGGCTTCTGTTCCTCCAACCACAGCCTTAGGTTGGATGGGCACCGCTTATACAGTTGCTCCAGCACAATCATTTTAACCAGGTCCTCCTTCGTCTGGGCCGCATCTGCCCATCTGCGGGCATACCCCTCTATGCGAATGGCCAGTTCTAGATATGTGCCCTCAGGGGTTTTATCCTGCCTCCGGAATCTTTCCCGGTACATCTCGGGAGTCAGCCCAAATTCGTGTAGCAGGGCCTTTTTGAACAGTTCATAGTTCCCTTTCTCTGGTCCTTCCATTCGGCCGTACACCGCCACGGCTTTGGGGTCTAGTAAGGGTATGAGACACCAGAGCCTGTCTGCAGGGTCAACCCTGCGCACCTCACAGGCCGTCTCAAAGGCCGTCAGGAATTCATCTATATCCTCCCCTTCCTTATGCGGGGCCATGATGCCCTTATCAAAGCTCCTCCTCACAGGCTTGGATCCCCCGTCACCCACCGCAGCTGGGGCCTCATGGCTCCTCAGCCTGGCCAGCTCCATCTCATGCTGATGCTGTTTTTCCTTCTCCTCCCTCTCATGCTGTCGCTGCTTCTCTCAGTCTTCCAACTCTCTCAGTCTCATCTCTCGGTCATATCCAAGGTGCCTCCACTCCAGGGCTGGGGAACCCCGCCGGGAGGATCCCCTGCTGGCTGCTGGGGTCTGGGTGCCCTCGGTATTTGCGGGGCTTCCCCCAACTCCGCCCCTAGGCATAGGTGAGAGGGTAATCGGGATGTCCTCTGCAGCAGTCTGCCCCCTCCTGTCAGGCTGCTGGAGCTCCACCGGGGCTGGAGCTCCATCTGCTGGGCGGCTCCCCTCAGAGGCAGGGCTCGGTGCATCCACACGATCCTTCTCCTCCAGCTGCACAACCAGCTGGTCTTTGGTCAGCCTCGCAATGCGCAGTCCCCGCTGCTTGCACAGCTCCAGCAGGTTGCTCTTAAGGCGCTTGGCATACATCTTCCTGCTGGCCACTCGCAGGCCCGTGCTCTCAGCTTCCCATGGTTTCCAGGAGGAACCCCCTTGTGTGCCAGCCCTTCTCACCACCACTCTCCCAGGGTCGAGCTGCCACTCTTCACCCCTAAGACTGCTCACCGCAGTGCCCAAGGGGACGCCGCTGCTGCAACAGACCTTCTCTAGTTCTAGATATGCTGTCTCACACTGTCAGGGGTTAAGCGTAGCTCCTCCGCCCCCCGAAACCGCTTCTCTCTGGATCTTCAGCACACCTGGTTCCTGTCAAACCCCCTTCTTTATACTGCTCCCCAATCACTTACTGTAGGAAGTGCCATTCGTAGATCCCACCTCTGACACCAGTTGTCACAGGGGGTGGGGGAGTCCCAGTCCCACACCCCTGTCCCCACTTCCTGGGATTCACAGTGATTCTTAACCAGCCAGTAGATCAGAAGGTTTATTGGAGATGCCAGGAACACAATCCAACTCCGAGCTTGTCAGTACAAACAGGCCCCCTTAGTCAGGCCCTTCTGGGGGGCAGGGAGATGAGACTCCAAATCCGGGCTCCCCACCTCTCTTCCCAAGACAGCTTCTACTTGTTTTCAATCCCTCCACCCGTCTGCCTTCCTTTGTTCACTTCCCAGGATGTAGGTGTCAACTCCCCTCCTCCTTCTCATCTCAGGTTACAGCTCCAGGTATCCCGATCAGAGCAGCTTAGCCTCAAGAGTCATGTCCACCCTTCTCCCTGCTTGTCACACAATCAGAGCGCAGTAACGTAACTCCTCGTCCACACTGACCCTGAAGAAGGCTAACAGAGGGAGTTTGCCTGGGAGTTTGAGGCTTTCATCTTGCAAGCTTCTCTGAGTAGTTACTGGAACAGCTGAGGAAGCTCTCAGAAGGAAGGTAATATAGATGGTGAGCGTTCAGCTGTTGTTACCTGCACAGGGTGTGCCATGTTTGTCTTTCTTCCACAGGACAGAAGCGACTTTATCTGCACAAAGTGAAAGCTGGTCTCCATATTAGAAGAGAAGGTTCGAAGTCTGGAGGAACAAGTATCAACCCTACGTTGCATAAGAGAAAATGAAGATTTTCCCGGACAGACGTCAGGATACGCTTCTCCGGGCACAACATTCTGAAGAATCAGAGCAGGCTGCACAGCAGGGACAGAATAACGGTTAAGATAATTGGCAGCATGTGACCTCCAGAAGACGAAAGAGGAGCGTACATGTTCCAGCAATGCAGGTACAAGTGAACAACTGTTTTCATGTTCTTTCCACAGGTACCAAAGCAAAGAGTAGACTAGATTATACATCTGAGGGAAGGGTGAAGGAGGAGACTCCACCGATTGGAAAGCATGAGATGCACAGTTCTAGGCATGTGGGTTCCACGACCACCACTCCCAAGAGAAGGAGGTGGGTAGTGGTAGTTGGAGACTCCCTCCTCAGGGGGACTGAATCATCTATCTGCTGCCCCGACCAGGAAAACTGAGAGGTTTGCTGCTTGCCAGGAGTTAGGATTCATGATGTGACAGAGAGACTGCTGAGACTCATCAAGCCCTCAGATCACTACCCCTTCCTGCTTCTCCACTTGGGCACCAATGATACTGCCAAGAATGACCTTGAGCAGATCACTGCTGTCAGGTTTGCCTCCCCACTCTGAACTCTAGGGTACAGATGTGGGGACCCACATGAAAAAAGAAATAACCCCCCCAAGCTTATTTTACCAGCTTGGGTTAAAATGTTTTTCCCCAGAACACAACTTCTTCTGTATCTGGACCTGGTACGCTGCCACTACCAAACTAGGTCTAGGGTAGTTTGGGACCCTTCTTTCCCTTTCTACTAACCCCCCCAAACTTCTTCCTTCCCTGGAAAGCTTGAAAGAATAAAAAACCCAAACCTCGCCTGATCCTGCGAGACATGCCCAATCCAAAACCAGGATCTTACACAATGGAAAACAAGCAGTCAGCTTCTTAAAAGAAAGATTTTAATAAAAGAAAAAAAGAAAGGAATAAATCCCTTATAACCATCAATAGAACAGCATCTGCCATAATCAACAAAAGGATTCAGAAACCAAACCTCTCCCCCGAGGCAACTTTCTCCCACTGTTGATATCTCTGCTGAAGCTTACAATATCCAGAAGCACCCAGCCAACACTCACCACTGAGAACCCTCCAAGTGATAAAAAGAAGGTAAACTTACTGACTACAGTACTTGATAGAATCTTATAGTTACAGTGAAAGACATAGCTGTGTTCATCTCATAGCCGAGGTGAACAGAGAGAGACCCAGAGAGAAACTGAAACTTAAAATCCTTTGTCTCCTGAGGAATTTCTCATTGGTCAGTTGTCCACCTCTCAGGTTACCTTTAGCTTAACCCCTTACAGGTAAACAATAATTCTAGGCTACTTCACACTTATGACAACTGCAGATAACATAGCTCTAGGAAGAAGGATAAAGGAGTTTGAGGCACAAGTGGTGTTCTTGTCCATCCTCCCTGTGGAAGGAAAAGGCCCAGGTAGGGACTGTCTAATGTAAAAGTCAACGAATGTCTATATAGGTGGTGTCGGAGAGAAGGCTTTGGATTCTTTGACCATGAGATGGTATTCCGAGAAGGAGGAATGCTAGGCAGAGACAGGCTCCACCTAACAAAGAGAGGGAAGAGCACCTTCCCAAGCAGAATGGCTAACCTAGTGAGGAAGGCTTTAAACTAGGTTTACTGGGGGAAGGAGGCCAAAGCCCTGAGGCAAGGAGGTAGCACAACTAGGAGAGCATAAGAGGGAAGGACTCTTGTCTCATACTGAGCAAGCAGGATAATCAGCGATTTATCTTAAGTGCCTATACACAAATGCAAGAAGCCTGGGAAACAAGCAGGGAGAACTGGAAGTCCTGGCATAGTCAAGGAACTATGATGTGATTGGAATAATAGACTTGGTGGAATAACTCACATGACTGGAGTACTGTCATGGATGGATATAAACTGTTCAGGAAGGACAGGCAGGGCAGAAAGGGTGGGGGATTTGCATTGTACGTAAGAGAACAGTATGACTGCTCAGAGCTCCAGTATGAAACTGCAGAAAAACTCAAGAATCTCTGGATTAAGTTTAGAAGTGTGAGTAACAAGGCTGATGTCGTGGTGGGAGTCTGCTATAGACAACCAGACCAGGGGGATGAGATGGACGAGGCTTTCTTCCAGCAACTAAGAGAAGTTACTAGATCACAAGCCGTGGTTCTCAAGGGAGACTTCAGTCACCCTGATATCTGCTGGAAGAGCAATACAGCAGTGCACAGACAATCCAGGACATTTTTTGAAAGTGTAGGGGACAATTTCCTGGTGCAAGTGCTGGAGGAGCCATCTAGGGCAGAGTTCTTCTTGACCTGCTGCTCCCAAACAGGGAAGAATTAGTAGGGGAAGCAAAAGTGGATGGGAACCTGGGAGGCAGTGACCATGAGATTGTTGAAGTCAGGATCCTGACACAGGGAAGAAAAGAGAGCAGCAGAATATGGACCCTGGACTTCAGAAAAGCAGACTCTGACTCCCTCAGGGAACTGATGGGCAGGATCCCCTGGGAGAATAACATGAAGGAGAAAGGAGTCCAGAAGACCTGGCTGTATTTTAAAGAATTCTTATTGAGGTTGCAGGAACAAACCATCCCAATGTGTAGAAAGAATAGTAAACATGGCAGGCGACCAGCTTGGCTTAACAGTGAAATCCTTGCTGATCTTAAACACAGAAAAGAAGCTTACAAGAAGTGGAAGATTGGACAAATGACCAGGGAGGAGTATAAAAGTATTGCTAGTGCATGCAGGGGTATAATCAGGAAGGCCAAGGTACAATTGGAGTTGCAGCTAGCAAGGGATGTGAAGGGTAACAAGAAGGGTTTCTACAGTATGTTAGCAACAAGAAGAAGGTCAGAGAAAGTGTGGGACCCTTACTGACTGGGGGAGGCAACACAGTGATAGATGATATGGAAAAAGGTGAAAAACTCAATGCTTTTTTTTGCCTTGGTCTTCACAGACAAGGGCAGCTCCCAGACTGTTGAAGTGGACAACACAGCATGAGGAGAAGGTAAGCATCCTTGAGTGGTGAAAGAACAGGTTAAAGACTATTTAAGGACAAGCACAAGTCCATGAGTCCAGATCGAATGCATCCAAGGATGCCGAGCGAGTTGGCTGATGTGATTGCAGAGCCATTGGCCATTATCTCTGAAAATTTGTGGTAATTGGGGGGAAGTCCTAGACAATTGGAAAAAGGCAGATATAGTGCCCATATTTAAAAAAGAAAGAGAGCCCAAGGAAATACAGATCAGTCAGCCTCACTTGCTTACAACACTCCTGCTAATACATCCCGGAATGATGTTTGTTTTATTTGCAATAGTGTTACACTATTGACTCACGTTTAGCTTGTGATCCACTATGACCCCCAGATTCTTTTGTATAGTGCTCCTTCCTAGGCAGTCATTTCCATTTTATATGTGTGCAACTGATTGTTCCCTCTTAAATGAAGTACTTTGCATTTGTCCCTATTTGTCTTATTTACTTCAGATAAGTTCTCCAGTTTGTCCAGATCATTTTGAATTTTAATCCTATCCTCCGAAGCAAGAGTGTCCATACTACAGCCCAAGGGCCAGATCCAGCCCGCGGCTTCGATTTGTCCGGCCCCCCAACCAACAAGGGAGAAGCAAGCAGGCAAAGGCTGCTGCAGCTGAGCAGGCAGGGGGAAGGGCCACCGGCAGCAGCTCGCATGTGGGAGCAGCTCAGCTGAGCTGTTCAGAGGGATGAGTGCCCCTGGGAGCCAATGTCGCCCAAAAAGGGGAGCCAACTTAGGGGAGAGTCGCTGCTGTAGCCGAGCAGGCACAGACCCCTGCCTTAGAGTAAAAATATAAGCCAGATGCTTAATTACATCTCCAATAAATGGAGTAAAGAAGATGAAAATAAAATTTAAAAATAATGTGAAATGATTTTTAATGTATTGACAAATATTTTGTGTGATTTCACAGTACCTGCATTAATTATACAGCTACTTTTATATCTGATTTAGAATTTAATGCAACACTGACACAGTAGTGTTGTTGTTTTTTACGATTTGCATATATTTAATTTTTTTCACAGTCACTTCAGCCCACAAAGCCCCTTCAAAAATCTAATATGGCTCTTGTCTCATAAAGTTTGGAGACCCCTGCTCCAAAGCACTTGGAACCCCTCAGCTTGGTATCATGCAAATGTTATAAGTGTATTCTCTATGCCATTATCTAAATCATTGATGAAGATATTGAACAGAACCGGACCCAGAACTGATCCACTCAATATGCCTTTCCAGTCTGACTGTGAACAACTGATATCTACTGTCTGAGAATGGTTTTCAAACCAATTATACACCCACATTAGAGTAACTTGATCTAGGTTGTATTTCCTTAGTTTGCTTATGAGACGGTCATGAGAGACAGTATCAAAAGCCTTTACTAAAGTCAAGATTTTCAAAGATTCCACATCTATTGCTTCCACCCCATCCACAGGGCTTGTTAACCTGTCAAAGCTATTAGGTTGATTTGACGCAATTCGTTCTTGATCAATCCATGCCGACTGTTACTTATCACCTTATTATCTTCCAGGTATTTGCAAACTGATTGCTTAATTGTTTGCTCCATTATCTTTCCAGGTGCTGAAGTTAAGCAGATGGTCTGTAATTTCCTGGGTTGTCCTTATTTTCCTTTTTAAGATTGGCACTATATTTGTCCCTTTCTAGTCCTCTAGAATCTCTCCCATCTTCCATGACTTTTCTAATATAATCATTAATGACACAGATATCTTCTCAGTCAGCTCCATGAGTATTCTAGGATGTAATTTCATCAGGCCGTGGTGACTTGAAGACCTTGTCTAACTTGTCTAAGTAATTTTTAATTTGTTCTTTCCCCATCTTAGCCTCTGATCCTACCTAATTTTCACAGGCATCCACAAGGTTAGATGTCCAGTTGCTACTGACCGTCTTTGGTGAAAACTGAAACAAAAAAGGCATGTAGCACTTCTGCCTTTTCCACATTTGCTGTTACTGTTTTTTCTTTCTCATTGAATAATTGGCCTACCCTGTCCTTGATCTTGCTCTTGCTTCTAAGGTATTTGTAGAATGTTTTCTTGTTACTCTCTCTGTCTCTAGCTAATTTCATTTCATTTTGAGTCTTGGCCTTTCTAATTTTGTCCCTAAATACTTGTGTTATTTGTTTATATTCATCCTTTGTAATTTGATCTAAGTTCCACTTCTTGTAGGACTCTTTTCTGAGTTTCAGATAATTGAAAATCTCCTGGTTAAGCCAAGGGGGTCTCTTGCCATACTTCCTGTCTTTCCTACACATTAGGACAGTTTGCTCTTGTACCCATAATAATGTCTCTTTGAAAAACTGCCAACTCTCTTGAACTGTTTTCCCCTTATACTTGCTGCCATGGGATCTTACCTACCAATTTCCTGAGTTTACAGTCCAAGAATTTGTTGGATAATCTGTGCCCTGCTGCATTATTTTCCCAACAGATGTCTTGGTAGTTGAAGTCTCCCATCATCACCAAGTTCTGTGCTTTGGATTTTGTTAGTTGTTTATAAAAAGCCTCATTCACCTCTTGTTCCTGGTTGGGTGGTCTATTGAAGACCGCTACCAGGACATCATCCTTGTTGTTTACCCCTTTTATCCCTACCCAGAGACTTCCATCAAGTCTATTTCTTATTCTCATCTCGACTTCAGTCAAGTGTATAGATTTTTAATATATAAGGAACAGCTCCTCCTTTTTTTCCCTGTCTGTCCTTCCCGATCAAGGTGTGGCCTTCTATACCAATACCAGTCATGCATATTATCCTACCAAGTGTCTGTGATGTTACTGGGAACATGTGGTAAGAGAATTCACTTTAAACCAAGTCTAGTATGTTAAGTTATAGTTAGGAAGTACTAGGAAGCATTTTATATTTATTTCTCTTGTAACCATTTCTAACCTTAATGCCTTAACTTGTACTGTCTTAAAATCTCTCTTCGTAGTTAAATAAACTTGTTTTATTCTTTCATCAAAACTCATCCAATGTTGCGATTAAACTAGGCTGTGTAGTAACTCCATTTAAAGTAGAAAACTGTTGGATATTGTTCCCTTATTAGGGCAACATACCTAAAATATCTGAACTATCCAGGAGAGGCTGAACAGTGAAGAAAACACCTTTTGCAGGAAAATTCGGGACTGGTAGTGTGTTGGGGTGACCCTGCAGGTAGTAACCAAGGCCGCTGGGGTCAGTGTTGCTGGCAGGGTGTAGCATTCCACAGACATCCAGGGTGTGGTCTGCATTCTGGTTTGCTGTTTGTGAGGGGCCCAGGTTGGGAGCTACAGCAGAAAAGTATGGCAGGGCACTCTAGGATGCAAGGCAGGTGATGACATAGCCCCTCATTGATCTGGGTTTCACCTCAGAATGTCATAGGCACCTTTAGGTAGTTCCTGAATGGAGAGATCCTACCTTACTTCAGCTCTCTACTCAGGAGCTGTACTGTAAAGATACTTTGTTTTCCCTGGCCTGACCATGGGGGAGCTGCTCTGCTCCCTTTTAACTCCTTTCCCAATATGTGTATCTCTTGCAGATGTGGTGGGACAGGGCTAGCTGAGCCCAGAGCTGCTCTATAACTCCTTGTTGACTAGTGTGGGGTTTGTATATCCCATCACACACCCTTTCCCTTAAAACAGTCAGATTGTTCCCCAAATCCCTGGAGAAAAAAAATCAGCATTTTGATGAGCCTTTCTGACTCTATATTGAATTTGGAAGCATAGGCGCTGACTTTTTTTCTGGTGGGTACTCCACCCCCACTCTGCCACCAGGCCCTACACCACTCTACCCGCTCCCTCGAGACCCCACCCTCGCTCAGCCTCTTCCTGTGCCCACTCCACCCCCTCCCTCGAGGCCCCTCCCTCATTCCACCTGTTCCTGACAGCACTCCACCCTCTCCCCTGAGGCCCTATGCCAGCTGCCGAACAGCTGAATGGTGGCCCATCTGAACAGCTGTGGCTGGTGGATGTTAACCACCTCCACTGTTTTTTTCCAGGAGTGCTTGAGCCCTGGAGTACCCACAGAGTCAGTGCCTATGCCTGATTCTCTCCTTACTTGTAGCAGTGTAAATGACGAGCTACCCCAATGAAATCAGTCGAATTAGACTGGTATAAAATTAACGAACAGGTGGTTCCATAGGTGCCAACTTCCCCCCTGCTCCATGGGTGCTCGACCCTCCCCCTGCCCCTGACCCCACCTCTGCACCACCCTCGCCCTGTCTCAATTCCACCACATTCCCTCAAGTCCCCACCCCTGCCCTGCCCTGCCTCTTTACCTCTTCCTCCCCAAGTGCACCACATCCCCAATCCTCCCAGAAAATCCTAAGCACCACCAAACAGCTGTTATGCAGTGGTTAGAGTATTAAAGATGGTTATAACAGAAGTAGATCCTTGCTTCCTTCACAGCTGTGGGAAGCAAGGATCTACTAGCAAGGTGGGAGAGATCCTGTCTGCCTTCCCTCAGTCTAAGAGCACTAGAAGCACCCACACTCTGCCTCTTCCTCCAAGGACCCACCCCCCTCAACTCCACCTCTGCCCCTGAGCCCCACCCCTCACTTGCTCCTCTCCACCCCTCCCCCGTCACTCACACTTGAGCCAGTATAAAAGTGAGAGGGCCTAGCCTTTCCACTTTTAAAAGTGATGGGGATATAGCCTCCTAGTCCTCCCCTGTTCTGGCATCCCTGCCTCAGCCCTTTCCTCAGGAGCTGCTAGTTGCTGGTCTGCTCTCTTCCCTGGCCTGCCCCGAGGTGAGCTGCTCTGCTTTGTTTTAACCCCTCCTCCATTCTGTACATCTCCTTCAGGTGGGGCTGGCTGAGCCGAGGGCATCTCTTGACCACTTTGTTGACAAGTATGGTGTTTGTATACCCCATCATATGCCTATAAGATAGCTTTAATCAAAAGGGCTGTGGTACCAGAAATATAAAGGTTTGTAAAGGTAAGCAAACAAAGAAAAAAGTCCAGAATATTGACCCAAACTGTTCAGTTTTGCTGCCAAATTTATGAGAACAAGGCCTGGTCAACTTGAATAAAAAATATCCAGTTCTTAAAGACAATTTTACTAAGGATGTGAGACAACTGAGAGAGGCAATTTCTCTCACTAATGATTCTTAAATTAAGAAATTTACCACCTTTCTGCAGGCTTTGGGAAGGTGGTGTGCTGGGAGACAGTTACAGAAATTAGATGTGAGCTCAAGGTGATAACCTGTTTCTGAACCCCAGATGTTCCATCAGCATGAAGCACTCAGGACTGCGGGACATCTTAATGGAACTGAGAGAACAATGTGGTATCCTAAAAGGGGGACAAATGGGGAGCCTGATAACAACAAATGTCAGGGGTCTACCACAGACCACTTAACCAGGAACAAGAGGTGAATGAGGCTTTTTATAAACAGCTAACAAAATCATCAAAGGACAGGACTTGGTGGTGATGGGGGCTACCCAGCTACCCAGACATCTGTTGAGAAAATAATGCAGCAAGGCACAGATTATATAACAAGTTCTTGGACTGTATTGGAGACAATTTATTTCAGAAGGGGAGAAAGCTACTAGGAGAAAGGCTGTTCTAAGTTTGATTTTGACAAACCAGGAGGAACTGGTTGAGACTTTGAAAGTGGAAGGCAGGTTAGGTGAAAGTGCTCATGAAATGGTAGAGTTCATGATTCTAAGAAATAGTAGAAGGGAAACAGCACAATAGAGATAATGGACTTCAAGGAGGCAGACTTTAGAAAACTCAGGAAGCTGGTAGGTAAGATTCCATGGGAAGCAACTCCAAGGAGAAAAACAGTTCAACAGAGTTGGCAGTTTTTCAGAGACATTATTAAGAGCACAGGAGCAAACTATCCCACTACACAGGAAAGATAGGAAGCATGGCAAGAGACCGTCTTGGCTTAACCAGGAGATCTTCAATCATCTGAAACTCAGAAAAGCGTCCTACAAAAAGCAGATCTTAGGTCAAATTAAAAGGATGACTATAAAGAAATAACAACAACAAATACTATAGCAAATAATTAAGTAATCAATTTGCAAATACCTAAAAGATAATAAAGTGATAAATAAGAGTCAGCATGGATTTGTCAAGAACAAAGTGCGTCAAAGAAACCTAATAGCTTTTCCTTGTCTTTCGCAAAGCTCTTGATATGGTCTTCCACAGTATTCTTGCCAACAAGTTAAAGACGTATGGGCTGGATGAATGGATTATAAGGTGAATAGAAAGCTGGCTAGATTGTCGGACTCAACAGGTAGTGATCAATGGCTCCATGTCTAGCTGGCAGCCGGTATCAAGTGGAGTGCCCCAAAGGTCGGTCCTGGGGCAGCTTTTGTTCAATATCTTCATTAATGATCTGGAGGATGGTGTAGACTGCACTTTCAGCAAGTTTACAGATTACACTAAACTGGGAAGAGTGGTAAATATGCTGGATGGTAGGGATAGGATAGAGAGGGACCTAGACAAATTATAGGATTGGGCCAAAAGAAATCTGATGAGTTTCAACAAGGACAAGTGCAGAGTCCTGCACATGGGATGGTAGAATCTCACGCACGGCAACAGACTAGGGATTGAATGGCTAAGCAGCAATTCTGCAGAAAAGGACCTAGGGGTTATAGAAGCTGGATATGAGTCAACAGTGTGCTCTTGTTGCCAAGAAGGCTAATGGCATTTTGGGTTGTATAAGTAGGGGCATTGCCATTAGATTGAGGGATGTGATCATTCCCCTCTAGTCGGCATTGGTGAGGCCTCATCTGGAATACTGTGACCAGTTTTGGGACCCACACTACAAGAAGGATGTGGAAAAATTGGAAAGAGTCCAGTGGAGGGCAACAAAAATGGTCAGGGAGCTGGAAGACATGACTTATGAGGAGAGACTGAGGGAACTGGGATTGTTTAGTCTACAGAAGAGAAGACTGATGTGGGGATTTGATAGCTGCTTTCAACTACCTGAAAGGGGGTTCCAAAGAGGATGGATCTAAACTGTTCTCAGTGGTAGCAGATGACAGAACAAGGAGTAATGGTCTCAAGTTGCAGTGGGGTAGGTTTAGGTTGGATTATTAGGACAAACTTTTTCACTAGGAGAGTGGTGAAGCACTGGAATGGGTTACCTAGGGAGGTGATGGAATCTCCTTCCTTAGAGGTTTTCAAGGTCAGGCTTGACAAAGCCCTCGCTGGGATGAATTAGTTGGGGATTTGTCCTGCTTTGAGCAAGAGATTGGTCCTGTTTTGAGCAGGGGGTTGGACTAGATGAACTCCTGAGGTCTCTTCCAACCCTGATATTCTACGGTTCTATGATTCTATGACGGAGTAACAAGTCTTGTGGATGGGGGGAAGCAATATATATGGTACATAGAAGTGTGGGCCCCCTTCTGAGTGCCTGACACACTGCTTTGACCTCCTCCTCTCTCCATTGTGTAATAACAGAGCTAATTGTGACTCCACTGAGAGTCTTGTTAAATGCTGCAGAGCTGAAATCACTGATACTTAGATCTAAGCGTTAGACCTACTTTAGGCTTGTGGTTCTGCTGCAAGAGGATTATCCAGGTGCACTAGCTCTGAGGATCCCCTTCTGAGAGCTGTGTTAAGTGGAGGCGGGGGCTGAAGACATATTGTGAGCAGCTAGCGGAGAGGAGTGGCTGGCTGGCAGAAAGGCATGGCTAGTGCAGAGGCGCTTGATGGCTGATGAAAAGGCATGGCCAGCTGAGCAGCTGGCAGAGAGGCACATCTAGAGGAAAGGCGCAGCTAGCAGGACTGCTAGCAGAGGGGCACGGCCAGCTGGACGGTTGGTGGAGAGGCGCATCTAACAGGACAGCTAGCAGAGAGATGCGGCCAGCTGGATGGTTGGTGGACAGGTGCGGCTAGTGGGGAGATACCACCAACTGGGCAGCTGATGGAGCAGCATGGCCATTTGGGTCGCTTGCAGAGAGGCATGTGGCTATCAGAGAGGCGTGGCTAGCAGGATGGCTAGTGGAGAGGCATGGCCAGCTGGGTGGTTGGCAGAGAGGCATGGCTAGCCGGACGACTAGCTGGGTGGCTGGCAGAGAGGCCCAGCTGGCGATGAAGACTGCAGTAGAAACCTACAGAGAGGCGTGACAATCAGCCATTGACCTGACCAGTGGAGCATGTAAGTTGCCCCCATACCTCTTCCCCCTTCCAGAGGTAAGGGAATGGGGGGGAGGTATGGGGGCAACTTATCACCCAGGTAAACTCTGCAGATGAACTTCTGATCTCTGAGGCTGCACCGACCAAGGACAGAAAATCAAGAACCAAAGGGAAAAGGCACAGCCAAATCAACTTGGGGGTGGGTCTTCTGGTTCATGGTTTGTGTTTATGAGCCCTAGTTGTGGTGTTTTCCCAATTTAATACTGAGTTGTTTATCTCCTGTTAAAGATTTTTACTACACTGAGACTCTGTGCTTGTGAGAGAGGAAGTAGTGCCTCTTTGAGGCAGCCAGGGGTATGTGTATGTGATTTTCCCAGGTCATTGGGTGTGGGCTTGAGCTGATTTTGCATTGTATTATTGAAAGGGAACCCCTATGTACCCCGGCTCTTGTTGCTGTCAACTCTGCCTGGCAGAAGGGTTACAAAATCATCAGATGGAACATTGCCAGTTTCATTGCCTGCTCTGAGAATAATGCTTACACTAGCTCATTTCAATACATGGTTTGAGGTATTTAGCTCAGGTCTGGCTGAACCAGCAAAATTGACAATGGTTTATCCTAGTTCAGACAGTTACAGCAATTCAGCCAGGCCCCACACTTCACACCATACATCGTGGGGTCTGCTCACCGTTAATGCACCTCTTCTTGATTGCTCTGGGGATTGGCTGATTCCAGGTCCGACGTCACCTTTCCATGTCTCACCACATGTCCTGCCTTCTCTTTCTGGCTTTCGGTGAGATAAGATGTTCTGTGTTTGTGGCTCCGCCCTCTGGCCTAGTCACATGTGTCCTCCTCTTCTGGGGCATCAAAGTCTTTTCTTAAGAATGGGCTCAGGCAGTCTGTGCCTTCATTGCCCAGCTGGTGCCACACGCCCCAGGGACTGGCAGGGGAATGACCATTCTCTACTCCAGGTTTAAGCTCAAGGACCCTCTAATCAGCAGCCGAGATGTGCTCCATTCTGCACCTTGCTGCCTCTTCCCTGAGCCTTTCCGTACCTTCTGTCTCCTCCTTTTTCTGGGTTTGCCAGTCCCAAAACTCCCGCCTCCTCAAGAGTGATTGTAGGCTGTTTGGCTGTGAAGCCCGCAAACACAGCTGCCTTATCCCAAGAAGTGACTACAGACTGCTTCCCTGTATCCCCTCTCTGCCAGCCTCTTGTCCTTATGAACTCAGCTCAACTCATCCTCCTCATCTGGGCTCCCACATTGTTCAACCAGGGAGTTACTTCAGCTACTGGGGTTCATCCCAGCTGTGGCCTATCTGGTTAATTGGCCCCCTTTTTTGCCTACATTAATCCTTCAGGGCAGGTGTGGGATGAGCTCCCCTTCCCGCATCACACCATGCCTTACTAGTATTTTTAACTACAGGGTTGCACACTTTGTTGCTTCTGCTGGCTGAGTGCATTGTACACACTGAGGCTCCCTGAATTCTTCTGTTCCCCCTCATAAGCTCCCTGCAGCACCCTCCCCTGCTTTCCATGGCTCTGTGTATCCCCTTTCCCCTCCCCACCATGCCAGGGGCTCTATCTGCCCCCATTCACTCCTCTGTCACATGCCAGGAGCTCTGTGGGGGCATGTACACAGTGAGCAGCAAGTTAGGCCAGTGAGTCTCAGAGCCCAGGTCAACAGACTCAGGCTGGTGCGGTTTGTGCTATGACACCAAACACAGCTGTGTGGCGGTTTGGGCTCAGGCCAGAGCTTGGGGTCTGATGCCCATCCCACTTCCCAGGCTGAATCTTGCTGCTGCATGCTTCCCCTTGCTGGGGGACAGGGATAGCTCAGTGGTTGGCGCTCTGGCCTGCTAAATCCAGGGTTGTGAGCTCAATCCTTGAGGGGGCCATTTAGGGATATCTCTTGAGGTCCCTTCCAACCTTGATATTCTATGGTTTCTCTGTAGTGTTCCTCCCCTCCTTCTCCACTGAATACTCTCAGAAATACTACAGTTGCCCTCTCCTGGAGAAGAGTGCACATACACACACCAGTTTGTATAGATCAATTCACTGCTTGCTGCCGAAGCACTGGAATATCCATAGAGTAAAATGGACATGTTTATTATTCAGGGTACAAGAGGTAATGAGTCAGGCTAACAGCAGCAAAAGGTTATATATAAACCAAACTCAGAACACACTATCTAGAGACTCAACGGTTACTCTCCTCTCTAAAGACATTTATCCCATGCCCAATGTCCTCTGGACTATTTCAGCCAGGGCTGGCTGAGATCCCATTTTCAGGAATGTAAACACACTGCACATTTCCTTCCCCACTGTCAGATAAGGGGGTGTTGTCCTTGCCTTCTCCTGCTGTGCTGCAAAGTTCACTGTCTGTGCCCAGTGTCAGAGTAACCCTGGTGTGTACAGCCTCCCTGTTGATTTCATATCTCCCCCAGTGACTATGTATGTAAATGGCTCTCCATTGTGTTGTCTCACAGTGCTTAATTCACATGCCAACAGAGAAAGGCTGCTGTTGTCAGCATGCTGACTTTAAAGCCTTGTTTCAGTAGACATAGAAAGTAACACTTACATAGTGTCTGTACATGCATTTCCCAATGACATTAATGGCCAGTGTGACCATGGCTTTCATTTAAGACTTCATGTGAGATCCTTTGGTGCACCGGAATGAACGTGTGATCCGGTACTTCAAAGGATGGCCTTATTGAGGCCATTCTTGTTAATCCCTTGCCAGATGGCACTGAGCATTTTTAGTGGGGCACAGATCTCTTCTGCGGTGACTGATATTCTTCTCTCATTGATTAGGCTCTGCCCTGGTAGGACAAGAGAACCTTACTTTTTCCAGTAAGAAGGTGGATGGTGCTATCTCTTGAGAGTGTCAGGGTGGGTGCAATCCTAGAACCAAAACACTGAGCCTCAACTCTTCCACATTGTTCCGTTGCATGAAATTTCATGGGACTGGTGCACTTTATTAAGAGAAGAACAGACTGCCCCGTCAGTTGCTGGTGCTGTAACCAGTACCAGGCATGGGCCTGGGACTGTAAAGTCCAGCTGGTATGAGAAGATGTGGCGCACCAGAAGGCTGATCTGGGATACTGAACCAGCCATATGGGAACAACATTATTGTTTTAAACTGTGGTTGTTTTCATCCTCACTGAGCATATGTACAACTTTGATGACAGTGAAATCCTGACTGAATGCAGTCCCCAGAGCTCTCTAGGGCTGGAGCTCTTTGCCTGGCACTGCCAGCTTCTGAGATGTACTTGGCTGCATGGATGATATTCTTGGCAGCACACAAACAGCCAGCAGACTTTCCCCAGGGCAGGAACAGAGTGGGATGAGTGTGCATGGCCCTATACTGCTCCCCTCACAGCCCCAGTGTAGGGACAGGGCATGTGAGGGGGCAGTGGGGTTTGCAGTTAATCCTGCAAGGACAGGACTGGAGATGAAAGGTGGC
This sequence comes from Dermatemys mawii, assembly GCA_007922305.1. NCBI lineage: Eukaryota > Metazoa > Chordata > Testudines > Dermatemydidae > Dermatemys > Dermatemys mawii. The sequence continues at coordinate 610,878 of ML677410.1, forward strand.
ATTTACTATAGAGAGGGTAAATGTGTGGCCATTGTAGGACAGGGTGTGATAAAGTGGGGGGTTCTCTTGGGTTTTCTTGTTTTTTTCAATGTTTTGCATGAAAAGGGGGTGGGATTCAGTTTCCCTGGGTGTCACTGATTTAACGAGGTGATGGGAGAGGGAGTTTTTTGTTACAGAGGACCAGCAATGGAACTTGGGATCCCAGCCACTGCCGTGGAGAATGGATACCGCAGTGACTGGTGTCACAGTCAGTTCTGGCCAATGGGAGGACAATGGGCTCTGAATAGAGGACTCCAGTGACCTAACCTCCAGTCAGAGGCGGACAGAGGATGGCTGAGAGGAGAGGAGGTCTGGGTGACCCTATTTACCTGAATAGAAAACAATGGACAGAGGTGGGACTTGGGGCCGGTGATATCAGATGCCCAACTGGAAAACCCCGGGGCTCTGGACTGAAGAGAGAGAGCAGGTAGAGCCCACCTGGATGCAGGAGAGATTTAGATGTACTGTGCTGAGGGACGCCAGGCCTGAAGGCCCCAAGAGTTTCCTATGCTGTGTTCAGATGCTCAATAAACCCTCCTGTTTTATGCTGGAAGAGAATCTCTCTGGTCTGGAGATCAGAATTGCATGATGTAGTGCCCATCTTTAAAAAAGGAAAGAAGGAGGATCCGGGGAACTACAGGCCAGTCAGCTTCACTTCAGTCCCTGGAAAAATCATGGAGCAGATCCTCCAGAAATCAATTCTGAAGCACTTAGAGGAGAGAAAAGTGATCAGGAAGAGTCAGCATGGATTCACCAAGGGCAAGTCAAGCCTGACTAATCTAATTGCCTTCTATGATGAGATAAGTGGCTCTGTGGATGAGGGGAAAGCCGTTGATGTGTTATTCCTTGACTTTAGCAAAGCTTTTGATATGCTCTCCTACAGTCTCCCACAGTATTCCTGCCAGCAAGTTAAAGAAGTATGGGCTGGATGAATGGACCATAAGGTAGATAGAAATCTGGCTTGATCGTCAGGCTCAACGAGTAGTGATCAATGGCTCCATGTCTAGTTGGCAGCCGGTATCTAGCGGAGTGTCCCCAGGGTCAGTCCTGGGGCTGGTTTTGTTCAGTATCTTTATCAATGATCTGGAGGATGGCATGGACTGCACCCTCAGCAAGTTTGCAGATTACACTAAACTGGGAGGAGTGGTAGATATGCTGGAAGGTAGGGATAGGATGCAGAGGGACCTAGACAAATTAGAGGATTGGGCCAAAAGAAATCTGATGAGGTTCAATAAGGACAAGTGCAGAGTCCTGCACTTAGGAAGGAAGAATCCCATGCACTGCTACAGACTAGGGACCGAATGGCTAGGTAGCAGTTCTGCATTAAAGGAAGAGATCTGTGAGCTTTCCCCAGAAATGAAAAGATCCTCATAGTGGCTGCCTCAAAGAGTTTAGCATCTGAGGCTTTGTCTCCATAGGGAAATTAACGAGAATAGCTATTCTGGAATAGGTTTCTGTGTGGACACTTTTCCAGAATAAAAGTTTCTACTGAAAGTATTATGAGGAATAAAGTGACTTTTATTCTGGATTAGAGTGTCCATACAGGGAGATATTCAGGGTAGTTTATTCTGCAGTTGGTATCTTGGTCAACTGCCTCTCTCTCTCTCCATCTCTCTCATACCCATCACAATTTACTGTTGCTGTGTGCAGTCATTTACACTAATGCACCAATGGGCATAAAACTGTACAACACCAGCATGGCAGCATTGTGTAGTCACTGTGCATTGGTGTGATAAATACATCCCTGCGGGAAATTCTAATGCACACCCTGCAAGCTATGCAGTATCTTCCCCTCATTAAGTATCCATCTAATTAGTCCAGTTTCTATAGATCTATTAATCACTTATTAACCCATTTATTTATAAAAGGACCCTTAAGATAAACATAAGAACGTAAGAATGCCCATACTGGATTAGACCAAAGGTTCATCTAGCCCTGTATCCTGTCTTTTGACAGTGGCCAATGCCAGGTACTCCAGAGGGAATGAACAGAACAGATAATCATCAAGTAATCCATCCCCTGTCACTTATTCCCAGCTTCTGGCAAACAGAGGCTAGGACACCATCCCTGCCCATCCTGGTTAATAGCCATTGATGGACCTATCTTCCATGAATTTATCTAGTTCTGTTATAGTTTTGGCCTTCATAATATCCTCTGGCAAGAGTTCCATGGTTTGACTATGCATTGTGTGAAAAAATACTTCCTTTTGTTTGTCTTAAACCTGTGCCTATTAATTTCATTTGGTGACTCCTACTTCCTGTGTTATGAGAAGATGTAAATAACACTTCCTTCTTTATTTTCTCCTTTCCAGTCATGATTTTATAGACCTGTATCATATTCCTCCTTAGTCGTCTCTTTTCCAAGCTGAAAAATCCCAGTTTTTTAATCTCTCCTCATATGGCAGCCATTCAATACCCTTATAATTTTGTTGCCCTTTTCTGAACCTTTTCCAATTCCAGTATATCTTTTTGAGATGGGGTGATCACATCTACACGCAGGAGTCAAGATGTGGCCATATCATGGATTTATATAGAGGCAATATGAATTTTCTGTCTTATTATCTATCCTGGGGTAGGCAACCAATGGCACAGGTGCTGAAGGCGGCATGGAAGCTGATTTTCAGTGGCACTCACACTGCCCGGGTCCAGGCCACTGGTCCGGGGCGGCTCTGCATTTTAATTTAACTTTAAATTAAGCTTCTTAAACATTTTAAAAACCTGATTTACTTTACATACAACAATAGTTTAGTTATATATTGTAGACTTATAGAAAGAGACCTAAAAATGTTAAAATGTATTACTGGTGCACGGAACCTTCAATTAGAGTGAATCAATGAAGACACGGCACACCACTTCTCAAAGGTTGTCGACCCCGATCTATCACTTTCTTAATGATTTCCAACATTATGTTCACTTTTTTTACTGATGTCATGCACACTGAGTGAATGTTTTCAGAGAGCTATCCGTGACTCCAAGATCTCTTTCTTGAGTGCCAACAGTTAATTTAGACCCCATCATTTTATATATATGTAGTTGTAATTATGTTTTCCAATGTGCATTACTTTGCATTCATCAACACTGAATTTCATCAGCCATTTTGTTGCCCAGTCACTCAGTTTTCAGAGATCCTTGAGTAGCGCTTCATAGTCTGCTTGGGACTTGACTATCTTGAGTAGCCTTATATCATCTGTAAATTTGCCACCTCACTGTTTACCCCTTTTTCCAGATCACTTATGAATATATTGAATAGGACTGGGCCCAGTAAAGACCCTTGGGGGATAACCACTATTTACCTCTCTCCATTCTGAAAACTGACCATTTATTCCTGTCCTTTGTTTCCTATCTTTTAACCAGTTACCTTCCCTCTGATCTCATGACAGCTCACTTAGTTTAAAAGCCTTTGGTGAGGGAACTTGTCAAAGTGTTTCTGAAAACATAAGTACATTATATCCACTAGATCCCACTTCTCCACATGCTTCTTGACCTCCTCAAAGAATTCTAGGAGATTGGTGAGTCATGATTTCCCTTTACAAAAACCACGTTGACTCTTTCCCAGTTATGTTCATCTATGTTTGTTATTTTTACTATAGATTCTAATTTTGTTCTTTACTATAGGTTCAACCAGTTTGCCTGGTACTGAAGTCAGACTTACTGGCCTGCAATTGCTGAGATTGCCTCTGGAACCCTTTTAAAAAATTGGCATCACATTAGCTATCCTCCAGTCATTTGGTACAAGTGTGACCAAAAGATTCAAAAAGCAAAGAAGCCAAAAGACACCTGTCCTAGTAAGAGAAGCTGTCCCCTGTGTGGTGCCCTGTCACATGGTCATTGCAGCAGTGAGTGGTGCACCAGTGCATGCATACCTGGTTGAAGATAAGGGCCAAGTCAGGGATACATGCATCTGGAGATAAGTGTTTGGCTGCTGATTGGGAGGGTTTTGGCCTTCTTGGCCATGGGCTGCTGTTCTAGGATGCTGGGAAGAGATGGGGTCCACCTGACCAAGAAGGGGAAGAGCATCTTTGTGCACTGACTCACCAACCTAGTGAGAGGGGCTTTAAACTAGGTTCAAAGGGGGCAGGTGACAAAAGACCACAGGTAAGTAGAAAAAAAAAAACAACCTTAACTTAGGGCTAGCTGTTGGGAGGGGGGCATGGAAATTATTCTAGGATCATAGGAGCAACAAGGGGGAAACAAGTGGGGTAGTCTGCTCAATGTCTGTACCCAAATGTAAGGAATAAGGAAAATAAAAAGGAAGAAGTGGGAGTATTAGTGCATAAGCTAAATTGTAACTTAATTAGCATCACAGTGGGATAATTCTCATGACTGGAGTATTGGGATAGAAGGGATAGCTGTTCAGGAAGGACAAACAGGATAAAAAGGAAGGAGGTATTGTATTATGCATCAAGGATATATACACTTGTTCTGAGGTCCAGAAGGAGGAGAAAGGCTGGCCAGTTGAAAGTCTCTGGGTAAAAATAAAGTAGAAGAGAGGGGTGATATCATGGTAGAGCATGAATATGAATATGAGCCAACAATGTGAAGCAGTTGCAAAAAAATATAATTCTGGGTTGTATTAACAGGAATGACCTAGGTAAGACATGGAAGGTAACTGTACCGTTCTACTTGGAATTGGAGAGGTCTCAGCAGGAATACTGTGTCCAATTCTGGAGACTACTCTTTAGGAAAGAAGTGGGCAAACCGGAGAGAGTCCAGAGGAGAGTAACACAAATAATAAAAGGCTTTATAAAGAGGACTGGAATCAACTGTTCTCCATGTCCAGTGAAGGTAGGATAAGAAGCAATGGGCTTAATCTGCAGCATTTGAGATTTAGGTTCAATACTAGGGAAAATTTCTAACTCTCAGGGGAGTTAAGCTCTGGAACAGGCTTCCAAAGGAAGCTGTGGAATCCCCGTCACAGGAGGTTTTTAAGAACAGGTTGGACAAACCCATTTGGGATGGTCTAGGTTTCCTCGGTCCTGTCTCAGTGCAATCCCGCCCCCACTCCCCCAATGGCAGACATAGCTGTGCCAGCCAAAGCCCTAGTGTAGACACATTATCCTGGCAGCAAGGTGTTTTTGGTGATATAACTTGTTTTGTTCAGGCTGCGGAAGACATGCCTGTGACGGTGCAGTTCCTGGTGGGACCAGCTGAGAGTGCCAAATCAGAACAAATTGCTTCAAAAGGGGCAATTACAGCCCAAAGCTGGGGTTTCTCCACCATTAAGGCAAACCACACCAGCCAAACAGAAAAGACTTTGGTTTCGCCCCACTGGCTAGCCACAAGTCACACAAGCAATTCCCTTAGACACTCCAGCTTCCCAGTATCACCACCAGCAGCCACCTATCCTGGGGACAAATGGTTATGAAAACCAATACCCCAAATAAAGAAAACGGTTCTCCCCAATTCCAAAGAATCAGGCCCCAGACCCAGGTCAATATACAAATCAGATCTTACCCACTGTTGCCAATCCTTTAGAATCTAAAATCTAAAGGTTTATTATACAAGGGAAAAGATATAGGTGTAACCCTTCTGCCCATCAGAGTTGGCAGCAACAAGGGCCAGGTTCACTATCCAGGGGTTCCATTCCAATAGCACAATACAAAACCGGCTCGAGCCCCCGCCCAGTGACCTGGGACAACCATATACCACCCCTCTGGGCGTCTGTAAGAGACAATACTTCCCCTCTCGCAAGCACAGAGTCTGAGTGTACCAAAAGCCTTTTAATAACAGAGAGATAACGTGGCATTAGATTGGGGAAACACCACAAACAGGATTAATAAAACAAACCATGAACCAGAAGCCCCGCTTCCAGCAAATAGGCTGTGTCCTTCACTTTGGCTCTTGAGTCCCACAACCTCAAAAATCACCCAATAGTCCCAAAATTCCAACAGCCCAAGAGTCTCTGTTCCTGGTCAGTGCAGAGTTCAGTAGTCAACCTGCAGAGTCTTACCTCCTGGCCTGGGTGGAAATGGAGGGTAGGGCAAGGGCACCTTACGTGGTCCAAGGCCAACTGCGCCGCCTCTCTGTGGGGTTCTGCTGCAGCCCTCACTGTAAGCCGCTCTGCTCCGCCGGCCATCCCACGCACTGTTCTGCTCTGCCAGTCAATCCGCTAGCCGCTCTGCCAGCCGACACTCAAACTGCTCTGTGGCGCCAGTCAGTCCGCCAGCAGCACAAACTGCTCCGCTAGCTGCTCTGCCAGCCGACACTCAAACTGCTCTGTGGCGCCAGTCACTCCACCAGCAGCACAAACTGCTCCGCTAGCCATCCTACTAGCCGACACCCGAACTGCTCTGCTGCCCTAGCCACTCTGCCAGTCACACAAACTGCACCCAGGAACTGCTCAGCTGAGTCCACTGCCAGTCGCACAAACTGCTCCCAGGAACTGGTCTGCTGAGTCCCCTGCTTTGTTCTGCTAGCTACACAAACTACTTGGTGCCACCAACATGCCTTTAAACCCCCCTACTTAATACAGTGCTTTCAGCTCTCAAGTGATGTCAGTTTTTAGTTGGGGGGTCCTTATTACAGGTACACCAGCAGACCCCAAGTGATTTCAACTCAGCAGGCTGAATCTAGACTTCTAATAGAATCAAAAATTAGCTCTAACACCTCATAGTCAAAAGGTACAATGTCTGTAGAGCTCTTAGATAAGACCCTCAACAAAAGGTACAGGAACCTGCTCATAGCCTTTCTCAAACTCAGTAAGTTTTGAACGCCTGCCCCTTGCCCACTGAGTGCTACCTCGATGATGGTGAGTCCCTCCATCATACTAAAGAAGTACATAACAAGTACATGTCCACAGTCCTTGATTCACATAATCAGGGTAACAACACTTTGTCATTTCTGCCCCAATAACAGAGAAACTGGGGGACCCACAGCAGCTGAAGTGACCATTTGGGCTGCTGTGAGCTCAGAGTAGGTGTGGTGGGTGTGCCTATGCAAATAAGATCAGCCCCAAAGTTCTTTTCCACAACTCGCTGCAATTCCTGCAATTCACCACCAGATGTCAGGGTAGAGCTCATCCTGACACTGCTTACATAGGTGAGGGTTAGAAAAGGTTAAAAGAAATCAATTACATGCAGTAATGGCAAATCTCTTGCATCAGTTGTGGAATAAACTGCAGGTTCAAATCAAAGTCTCTGGAATACAGCCCCTCCAGGGCTGGGTCATCAATCCTTTGGCCAAACTTCCTTCCAGGGTAAAAGTGGCAGACTGAAGACAACATGGAGGGGCTGCAGCAGGTTTATATATAGTTTCTTCCAGGTGCAAGAGCCCCTTTGTTCCTGCTGTGAAAAGTACAACCCCATCAGTTCAGGAGTCATGTGAGCATATCACATGACCATGCATGATTCAGCATTCACAGGCAGGCAGCCATTGCCCACCATCTCTCTTGCATGCCTTTGCCAGACTTCTCATGTGGATTGGAGCATTCCAAGCTCCCAGTGAGTCCATTGTAAAGCTGATGGTCCTTAATGGGCATCAAGCAGCTTAATCAAAGCTGACGCCCAGACTTCTGGAATGTCTCCACCAGCATAGCACAATATTTGGAAAGACAGACAGTACAGAGCCAATATCCATAACTTCAACTACAAAATTGATACACACATACAGATAGCATAATCATAATCAGCAGATCATAACCTGGTTGCAGACACCTTATATGATTCCTTTTACATAAGATTTGGTGCCACTACAGGACCTTGGTAGCACCAATGATTTATATGATCCCAGATAATTTCAATAACATGACAGTGCCTTAGTGAAGTCTCCCTGAAGCATGAATGAGTAATGCTTTATTAATGATCTGGATGATGGAATTAATTGCACCCTCAGCAAATTCACATATGACACTAAGCTCGGGGGAGAGGTAGTTGGAGGGTAGGGATAGGGTCCAGAGTGACCTAGACAAATTGGAGGATTGAGCCAAAAGAAATCTGATGAGGTTCAACAAGGATAAAAGTTCTAAAACTTGCAGTTGAGGAAGGAAGAATCCCATGCACCACTACAGGGTGGGGACCGACTGGCTAAACAGCAGTTCTACAGAAAAGGACCTGGGGAATACAGTGGACGAAAAGCTGGATATGAGTCAGCAGTGTGCCCTTGTTGCCAAGAAGGTCCTTGGCATACTGGTCTGTATTAGTAGGATTATTGCCAGCAGATCGAGGGAAGTGATTATTCCCCTCTATTTGACACTCCTGAGGCCACACTTGGAGTATTGCATCCAGTTTTGGTCCCCCCCACTACAGAACGGATGGAGACAAATTGGAGAGAATCCAGCAGAGGGCAGCGAAAATAATTAGGGGGCTGGGGCACATGACTGTTGAGGAGAGGCTAAGGGACTTGGGATTATTTAGTCTGCAGAAGAGAAGTGAGGGGGGATTTGATAGCAGCTTTCAATTACCTGAAGGGGAGTCCCAAAGAGGATGGAGGTAGGCTGTTCTCAATGGTGGCAGAATATAGAACAAGAAGCAATGGTCTCAAGTTCCAGTGGGTGAGGTCTAAGTTGGATATTAGGAAACACTATTTCACTAGGAGGGTGGTGAAGCACTGGAATGGGTTACCTAGGGACGATTTATACTGTTTTAAGTCAAAAAATAATGTATTAGAACAGGGATTTGATCTGCTATGAAAGTGAAAAGCTTGATGTTGTGTCTTTACATTCATTTGCTATGTAATTTATCTGTTTGCATTTACTGGCTAGTTCATCTCTGAATCTGCACTCATTCTATTAAACTAGCTTTTTGTTTATTTTGATCCTAAGCCCACTTGTGGTGTGCAAACTGTGTGAACTGCACTAAATTGGTGTTTGAGGGGTGACAATCTGGAGGGCAGCTCTTCTGGACAGGCAAGGACCAGATCAGGCTATCCCAGGCTTTTTATTGACCCTGCAGTGCACTGGCATCCCTGAAACACCAGGATTCCTGGCAAACTAATCACCCTAGGCAGTGTGAATCATAGAATACCAGGGTTGGAAGGAACCTCAGGAGATCATCTAGTCCAACCCCCTGCTCAAAGCACTACCAATCCCCAATTAAATCATCCAACAGATTTTTGCCCCCTCAAGGGTTGAACTCATAAGCCTGGGTTTAGAAGGTTAATGCTCAAACCATCAGTCCCCTCTCCCCTTCTCCCATCAAACATAAGCTAGAAGACCCACTGAGACCAGCCCAGATAGGGCTGGCCTTACCATGAGGTGAACTGAGGTGGCCGCCTCAGGTGCTAGACTATGCAGGGGTGCCAGTAGGACCCAGAGTATAGAAAATTGTGTCTGCTGCTGGTGCACATGTATTCTCTCTGTGCTAGATGCACAGAGATGGTGGAATGCTGTGCTGGAGGAAGGAGGGCACACGAAACAATGGGTAGGCAGGAGAAAAGGTGAGAGGGAATAACAGAAAGCAGCAGGAGCTGCAGGGAGACAAAGGAGGAGGAGCCTCTTATGTACCTCTCTAGCACCCCCAGGAGCCTGGACTGATTAACACCAGCTTCTCAGGGAGCTTCCTGTTTCCTGCTGTTTCCCTGAACCCACTTAAGGAGAACAGGGAGTCAACTGAAATAGTAGGAGCCAGTTAGGCCATTAAGACATTGATATCTTCCCTCACTCAAGCCCTGCTACCAGCCTGCTCTTTTGTTTATTTGTCCCCTTCAACTGGGGGTTGAGAGTCAGCAGTCAGGAATGAAAGAAGAAAACACCCCTATGTGGCAGGATTCAGAAAATGAAAGAAAGCAAAGGAAGCTTTTCTATCTAAGCAGGAAGAAGCTCTCTTGAGATACATAGACCCAAATGTTCACGATGAACCTTCTGGCCCCAATGAGGATGTGAGTGGTGAGGAGATGCCTGATCTCCCAGTTAGTCAGAGTGCAGGTGAACAAAGCTTTTTATGTTGCTGGATCTCCTTTACTGGGGGAGGTAGCAGAGCAGTACCATGAGAGGAGTAGAACAGGAAGAAGGCAGAATTGAGACATTTCAAAGTTTTGGCCCAAGCAAGGAGGCATTTGAGCTCCCCACCTCAGGTGCCAAAATGTTGTGGGCTGGCCCTGAACCCAGAGAGGCAGCCGCCAGACTCTTCTGCCATATACCAGTCTTCTTTGGCATAACGGTACCCCAGACAGGAGAAATGTGCTAAAAGGAAAGTTACTGGTTTCCCCGGGGTCTTCCCTGACAGCCTGCTGCCTGATTGCCCCTGTGCAGCTCTGTCATGTCCATTAATCTTCATGTTCATGCTCATTCTTATCAGCCGGAATCTGGCCCTATTGTGCTAGGCGCTGTACTGACCCACTGAGAGATAGGCTCCCTGCTGCATTGCAGTGTCATGGCCCAGTATATCCAGCAATGTGAGTCTGTTCCTTGTAACATCAAAGAGAAATGGTACTCCATGCAGAGTGGCGAGTGCCTGGCTCACAGCCTGGCCCCGTGTAAAATGGGGCAAAGGTGAGAAAAGTTGCCTTTTCTAAACCCATTGAACATTCCAGTGACAGTTCTCCATGGTAACATCTGGTGACTGGTCCCCATTGTAACACCCTGGTGACTGGTCACTGGTCCCCATGGTGCCCTGTGGGTAGTAGATGCGCAGCCATGGTGTCACCCCAAAAGCCCAATCATAACATGCCTTTGGAGAGGCCTCACCCTATGTGGAGGCTTGCAGCTCTCTAAGGATGTGGGGCATGTCTATTGCCCAGGAAGCATCTGGATGGGGAAGAGCCCATCTCAAGCCTGTGGGAGCCACAGGAGCCTGCATTGGAGTCGCCAGAGGTCAGCTTCACATGTCTCTCCTACATCCCAACACTACTCGCAGTCTCTTCCCAGCCAGTGCCCAGTGTCTGAGTCAGCACACTGGCCTAGGATGGCTCGGAGAGTCATGCTGGAAGAGGGCTCAGAACCCAGCTAGTCACAGTACTCTCCTCCCCAGTCAACATCTCCTGCACCCCACCCCTCATGGGAACCTTCCTTCTGCCCCCCATGGAAGCCGTCCCCTGCACCCCTCCTCTGCCACAGCCTGCTCCCCTTCCACTCCACAGGAGTCTTTCCCCCTACACCCTCTTTCCCCATCCAAGGGGCTTTCCCCTTCCAGGCAGTGGGTGAGGGGCTGCAGTTGGCTTCTGCAGCCTTGTGGTGCTGCTCTGTGACTTGTGCCTGCTGTCATCCATCCCTGTGTTGTCTTGGCATGGACCCGCAAAGCAAATCTGAATTAGGAGCCTGCCATTAGCACGGCACAGCAGTGCTGCGAGGAGGGAGCAGGCTCCAATCCCCCCAGCGATTAGTGGGTGACAGTTCTGATAAATCAACTGTTTTATCATAAACATGTGCGCTCAGCATTAACTCTGCAGGCACACAGATTCCTATTCAGCAGCCAAATCAGCCAGCGGGTGGAAAGTCCTCTGCCAATGCACTGCAGCATCCCAGCATGGCTGCCCAAAGGCACCCATTGATGACACCTCTCTCCCACCCACATACACAAGTGAACAAATTCACACACTTGCAAGCACAAGCACGATGGTGGCCAGACAGCAAGTGTGAAAAATCGGGACAGGGTGTGATAGGAGCCTATATAACAAAAAGACCCCAAAATCGGGACCATCCCTATAAAACTGGGACATCTGGTCACCCTAACAGGCACTGACTTGGAAATATGTCTGCTGAATGGCACGCTAAGCATCCATCCATGCATATGCCTGTACGTACACAATCATATACACACAAAACTCATGTGCATCTGTGCCCTCCTGTACCCCAGGAGTATAAACCCAACACAGCCCCCTGTGTAAACAGAACTACTCCCCCACATTGGGACCCACATGGCTACATCAAGGCTAGATCTGACCCTAACAGTTATCTATACAGAGTGACCCCGGAGAAACCTCTACACATGCACCTCTGGAGGAGGTGGTTGGCAGAATGCTCTTTGGAGTTTCTGTCCCTTCACAGCCCTTGGGCTGGGTGTTGGGGGCCACGACGCCCACTAAAGCTGTAGGGGCTGTGGCAACCAGACTGTTCTTTAGGCAGCTCGGGCTGCCTTAGATGGCTGAGGCTGAGCCAGCTGCTCTTCTGAAGACCTGCCTGACTCTGGCCACAAGCCATACCTGTTCTGGAGAATGAGAGGCTGCATGGTTCACTTGACTAGATATAGGACTAATCCCATCCTGACTCAGACCCCCTCCCTGACTCAGTGCAAAGTGCCAGTAGCTCCCATGGACTTCAGTAAAGACTATGAGTGCTCAGCACCTCTGACAGTCAGGTGCCTCACTATGGATTCAGCTACCTGACTTATGCACCCATGTTTGAACCCGGGCTCAACATCCAGCCTGAGCTTTAGTATCCATGTTTGGGCAGCAGGGACACCAATATCAACCCACTTCCCATGGCTGGTAGCAGGGCCATGCACTCCACAGGATGCCTGCTATCTAGAAAACCATCCGCCACAGTGCCTAGATTGGCTGGACAATTGCCCCTTGCAGAATTTCAACAGATGTTGGCACCTGCACACAGAGCCTTGCAGCAAGAGGCCAGGCAAGGGAGGGAGGAACAGCCTAAATGGCCATGGCTTACACAGATAACAATAATGATGATTAATAATGTTTGTCCTACAAGGGCATCACAATGGACTGGGTGCTGCCCAGACCTAATCAGAAGCTAATGTCGATTGTGGGGTGGGCTCTCCAAGAAATGCGGGCAGACAAACCCCATGTTGAAGGAAATACCAGTGCAGCTGTGATGCTACCCATTGCACCATTAGCAATCCTGAGTGCAGCAGTGGTTTCACTTGCACTCCTCAGAAGCTGCTGGAAGTGTCTCCAGGGGTCCAGACTTGCTTTCAGGATTTGCAATGCTCACTGTAGAGCAGGCCCTGATCCCAGTACTGCCAAGACTGCCCTCATTTCTGTAAGAGGCAGGTGTGGTTCTTGCTTGCTGCCGGGGGCCAGGGATGGGGCCTTGCCCATTCAGATGCCTGTTCAGAATGGCTCAGGCCAGTCAGTGGATAAGCAGCTCGTAGTGTCCTAGCTCATTCCCCGGGGTCACAAGGTATTTCAGTGGCAAGAGCAAGCAGCTGGCTCAGTGAGGGCATCTTGGAATTCAAAATTAAGGAGCACGAGTAGAGCAAGTTTAGTAGACATTACAGCCAGAAGGACCCATTCTGAACATCTAGTCTGACCCCCTGCACAGCCCCAGGCCACTGACCACCATAGCTAGGACCAATGGTTTATGAAGGAGTCAGAGGCCAGGGCTATGCAGGAGGTCAGTGATCTGTGATGTTCTCGAGGTCAGGGGGTGAGCATCTGGGCCTCTCACCCCTTGCAAAGCCTGGGCCACTGATCTTCCTCATAACTCATCTTGGGATTTCTGCATCTATAAGATTGGCTAAGCCACTGAGCCAGGGGTAGCAGTGGGAATTTTCTGATTCTCAGCATTGTTCCTCTAGCCTATGCCACTTCCATGTTATGTACTGCATGCACAATGGTCGCTGTCTGAGCATTGTTACCTGTCCAAGTCTTGGAGTATTTTCACAGGGACAATGCAAGACACGTCTCAGCCCCCAAACCATCCTGCTGCCAAATTTCATTTTCCTGCTCCAAATCCATGAGTTGCTAGAATTGTTCAAAAAACAGCGAGAAAATAATTTTACATTGGCAAAGATCACTGTTTCTCACTAGTCTAATTCTAGGAGATGAATAACTGAACCGTGCTCACATAATCTTCCAAATAAAATTTCAGAAGAGAACATTTGATTCTGAACAACTGTATTTTATCAAAGTTATCAGCAACGGAAAGCAGGTGGTTATAATAGAAAAAGTCAGCCACCTTGTTTATAGCTCTACTTCTGTTGGTGCCATATAATTTAGATTGGCAAGGTGCTTCCTAAATGCATCAGGAGCTGAGATCCCTTTCCTGAAGTGCTGACAATCCCAGCTAAGTGATAGCAACCAGAGGAGGTGGCTGGGCAGAGGCCATGGGGGTGAGAGGCAGCACATGGTGCCAGTGGGGTTTTAAATTTAACTGACAGGCAAATATTTTATTAGGAAACAGCCATGGGTGAAATGTAAATATACCTGGGTGGGATTTTCCAAAGTGCCACAGGGAATGAACAGTGAATGGCAGTGGGGCTGGACATCAGCTCCCGTGGGCGCCTGGGAACAACTCGCCCTCTGTGTCTGAGAAAAATATGTTACAAAACCCAGCCTGCTTTAGTTTGCTACTAAGTGTGATCTTCTAGCACAGAGGGAGCATGGCATTACTGTGCCGAAGAAGCCATGAGACAGGATTCACTCTCCATTAGGGCATCTCCTCCTGGTCACTCTGGGGCTTAGATCCTTCCAGGTGCTGCACCCATCATCCTCTCTCACCCTGCAGCCTCTCTCACTCTAGGTCCTACAGCTTCCTCTTTGTGACTTAGGTCTCCAGCCAGGTGATTAGGGTATTCCCCCTTTGGGGTATTCAAGTCTTTCAGGGTAAACTGTCCAAGGCAGGCTGCTCCTCACTACCTGGTCTGTGCCACTTCCCCAAGTTCTAGCCTAGGGACCCTCTGGTCAGCAGCCAACGTCTGTAGCCCAGCCCTTGTTGCTTTTCCCTGAGTCTGCCCTTACCTTCTGGCTCTGGGTTTGCTGCCCCAAACTTCCTCTTTCTGGGGAGTGACAGCAGACTGCTTCCCTGCTACCCACAACTGGTCTCAGCTCCTCCTCCACGGGCAGCCTGGGCAGTTAATTGGCCTGCCTCTCCAGCTTAATTTCTCAGGCCTTGTTTGGGGTGATTGCCCAACATACAGAGGAGGTTAGGATGGGCTGGAAGGAAGAGGACAGGGAGGCTTAGGCACTTTATCCTGGGAGGGTGTGCCAGGAACAAGGAGTGAAGTGCAGATGGCACAGAGGCACAAGTGTGCAACAGGCACAAAAGGCTTGGTGATGGTGCACAAGATGGCAGAGCATGGAGTTAGAGGTAGCAAAGTATCATGGAGAGCTCAGGAGAATCTATCTATTCCCACACACAATCGTCTGTCTGTCTGTCCCCACACACATCTATCTATCAATCTATCTACATACATGTCTGTCTGTCTATCTATCTACATATATGTCTGTCTGTCTGTCTGTCTGTCATCACCAGTGGGGTATCTCAGCAGCAAGCTGAGCCCCCAGCTGAGGCCTTGCCCTGGTCTGCAGCATGGGGTTGGTGAGGGCAGCCCTCCAGCCCCTCCAGGAAATGGCAGTCCCCTTAATGAGGAAGGAAGTTTGCATAGCAGCTGCTGGCTCTCCTGGGCCATAAATCACTGTCTCCCATTGCACATTAGCAGTACTTCCTTGTTCAGGGTATGTATGTACCTGTGTATTCCTTTTGACGTTTTTATTATTACGAGATAGTTCTCCTAAAGGGGGATGAATAATGAAAATGCAGCTTTTGCACGTACAGTAAATATGGAAGCAAAGTATAAATGTTCTGCCTAGAGCCTTGTTGTACTAACACCCCACTGCCCCATCCCAAGCCTCTGGGACCTCCTGCCCGAGTCCTTGGAATCTCCTGCCACATATTCCCAGGAGTGCCCTCCCTCTCACCGACCACCAGCAGCCCTGCACCCCTCTCCCATGAACCCTTCTTCCTGATATCACATCCCCAGGAAACTCTCTGCTCCCCAGCACACTGCTGCCTCGGAACTCCTCTCCCTCCTACCAGCAGCTTCACAAGCCCCCACCACATACACACCTTGTCTTTACACCTCTTGGGGCTCTGGGAGGCCCCTGAATGGGGAGCTCTAAATCCCATTCATTTATTTGTGATAAAAAAGGAAGATCAAGGACAGCATGGGTCTGCTGCTCAATGGAGAAGGTGAGCTGGGAACGGAAGACGATAGGACGGTAGAGCTGCTCAATGCCTACTTTGCTTCAGTCTTCTCTCAAAAAAATAATGTGACTGGACAACTAGCCACGTTAGCACAAACAATTATGGGGCAGGGATGCAGATCAGGATAAGTAAAATAGAAGTCAGATTTTCTGACCAATTTGAATGAATTTAAGTCAGTGGGGCTTGATGCTATTCACCCCAGGGTACTGAAGAAATTAGCTGAAGAAATCCAGGAGCCACTGGCAATAATATTTGCAACCTTATGGATGACAGGGGAGGTTCCAGAAGACTGATGAAGGGCTAACTGGTGCCCATATTTTAAAATGAGGAAAAGGGGGAGCTGAGTTACTATAGAACAGTCAGCCTGACCTCAATATCTGGGGAGCTACTAGAGCAATGTATAAAACATTCAATTTGCAAAATCCTAAAGGATGAAGGGTGGTCACTAGCAGCCAGCATGGATTTACCAAGAACAAATTCTGCCAAACCAGCCTGATTTCCTTCTTTGACAGAGTAACTGGTTTGGCGGCTAGGGCGAAGTGTGTGGACATAAAAAGAACGAGGAGTACTTGTTGTATCTTGGAGACTAACAAATTTATTTGGGCATAAGATTTCATGGGCTAGTACCCACTTCATCAGATGCATAGAGTGGAACATACAGTAAGAAGATTAGAAAGATAGATAGATAGATAGATAGATAGACAGACAGACGGACAGATATACACACACACACAAAGAACATGAAAAGGTGAAGGTTGCCATACCAGCTAGAAGAGGCTAATTAATTAAGGAGAGCTACTATCAGCAGGAGAAAAAAAACTTTTGTAGTGATAATCAGGATGGCCTGTTTCAAACAATTGACAAGAAGGTGTGAGTAACAGTATGGGGATACTTAGCAATGGGAAATAGATTGCAGTTTGTGTAATGACCCAGCCACTCCAAGACTTTATTCAAGCCTAATTTAATGGTAACCATTTTACAAATTAACTCCAGTTCAGCAGTTTCTCATTGGAGTCTGTTTCTGAAGATTTTTTTATTGAAGAATTGCCACTTTTAAGTCTGTTACTGAGTGACCAGAGAGATTGAAGTGTTCTCCTACTGGTTTATGAATGTTATGATTCCTGATGTCAGATTTGTGTCCATTTATTCTTTTCCATAGAGACTGTCTGGTCTGGCCAATGTACATGGTGGAGGGGCATTGCTGGCACATTGGTAGATGTGCAGGTGAGCGAGACCCTGATGGTGTGGCTGATGTGATTAGGTCCTATGATGGTGTCACTTGAATAGATATGTGGCAAAAAGATTAGGGGGGATATGATAACAGTCTTTAAATGTTTGAAAGGTTGACCTAAAAGAGAAGGAGAAAAGTTGCTCTCTCTTAGCACAGAGGGCAGAACAAGAGAAAAAAGGTTCAAACTACATAACAGCATAGCATACTTAGATTAAATAGCAGAAAAAAAATCCTAGCTGTAAGAACAGCAGGATAATGGAACAGACTGCATAGGGAGGTCATGGAAGTTCTTTCACTACAGGTTTCCAAAAGGAGGCTGGATTGCCATTCGTCTTGGATGGTTAAACACAATAAATCCTGCATTTTGGCAGAGGATTAGCCTAGACCCTTGTGGTTCCTGCTAACCCTCTAGTTCTATGATTTGCTACTATCCCGCTGCCACTACAAACTAGAAACATTGGTGTGCGCGCAGCAGGGTTGTGCTAAGCATTTATAGCCTGCTCATACCAAGACCCATGACTCATATTCCTGCCCCCAGGTTTCTGCCTTCCGTGGAGTGTCGAAAATTTTTATTATTTACCCGAGAACCATGAACTTGCATTGTCCAAGCTGAATGCCACTATCAGGTTCTCTGCACATAACAGGACTGTCCCAGGGGCTGGGAACTGCATATGTTCTGTCTGTAACAGGTCCTCCAGACTATCATGTGGAGGGCACAGGGCTCAGGAAAGTCCATGTGAATTTGCATTGCAATATAGCCTCAGAGGGAGTTTGGAGTAGCATAGTCAGAGCCAGCGAGACATAGAGCAGGCAGCCCCCAGCTCTCATGCTGCAGTACATCACAGCCCAGCACATCCAGGCAATATCCAAACCCCAAGTCCCAGAAAATCCAGGCAATAGAATCGTAGAATATTAGGTATGGAAGAGACCTCAGCAGATCATCTAATACAACCCCCTGCTCAAAGCAGGACTACCAAATAAATCATCCCAGCCAGGACTTTGTCAAGCCGGGACGTAAAAACCTCTAAGGATGGAAATTCCAGCACATTACTAGGTAACCCATTCCAGTGCTTCACCCCCATCCTAGTGAAATAGTGTTTCTTAATATCCAACCTAAACCTCGCCCACTGCAACTTAAGACCATTGCACCTTGTTCTGTCATCTGCCACCACATAGAACAGCCGAGCTCTATCTTCTTTGGAACCCCACTTCAGGTAGTTGAAGGCTGCTATCAAATCCCCCCTTACTCTTCTCTTCTGCAGACTAAACAAGCCCAGTTCCCTCAGCCTTTCCATGTAAGATCATAGTCCCCTATCATTTTTGTTGCCCTCCGCTGGACTCTCTCCAATTTGTCCATATCCTTTCTTTAGTAGGGGGATGACATTATTGACACAAACTGGGACTGTATAGGTCATTGTTGCAGCCATGGTCCTATAGTGGCGTCAAATCTTGTACAAAGGAAGTCAAGTAAGGTGTCTATGAAAAGGTTATGATTTTCTGGTTATGATTATGCTATCATTATGCAGGTGTCATGTTTGTGTTTAACGTTATAAGTATTGGCTCTATATTGTCTGTATTTCGAACTTGTGCTATGCTTCTGGGTGATACCCCAGACAGTTTGGTGTCAGCACTGCCTGGCCTGATTGATGGCTCATTAAGGACCATCAGCTATACAAATGACCCACTGAGAGAAGGCAGATACACCTTTTGACTCAGCAAGGCATGCAAGGATATCTAAGAACTCTAAGGCTTTCAAGCCATGTACTGGGCAGCTTGTGTGTAAAACAAAGAAAGCACAGGCCACATGGCAGGAGACTATAAAAGGCAGCTTCAACTTCTCCATTTTGTCTTCAGTCCTGCTTCTTACCTCTGGAGGAATTTTGCTACACTGAAACTCTGAACAGAGGACGGAATGACCCACCCAAATGTGTGGATATACTCCAGAGACTTGATGTGAGCCTGCAGTTGATTCCATCACTGCTACAAGCCTGAATCAAGAACTTTGCTATTGCTGTATGTAACTGATTCCATTTAACCATTTTTAATTCTCATCTATATTTTTTTCTTTTTATGAATCAACCTTTAGATTTTAGATTCTAAAGGATTGGCAACAGTGTGATTTGTGAGTAAGATCTGACTTGTATATTGACATAGGTCTGGGGCTTGGTCCTTTGGGATCAGGAGAACCTTTTTTCTTTTACTGGGGTATTGGTTTTCATAACCATTCATCCCCATAAGGAGTGACACTGGTGGTGATACTTGGAAACTGGAGTGTCTGAGGGAATTGCTTGTATGACTTCTGGTTAGCCAGTGGGGTAAAACCGAAGTCCTCTCTGTTTGGCTGGTTTGGTGTGCCTTAGTAGTAAAGGACCCCCTCCTGAACCCTAACTCCCTCCCAGAGACCACACCTGAACCCCCTGCTGCAGTCTTGAGCCCCCTCCCAAAGCCCGCATCCTGAACCCTCTCCCATACCCCAACCCCTTGCCCCATCCCTGAGCCCACTCTCCCACTCCAAACCTCTTGGCTTCAGCCTGGAGCCCTTCCTTCCCCAAACTCTTCATCCCTGGCCCCACCTCAGAGCCCTCACTCCCAGCCAGAGCCCTCATCCCCTCCCACACCCCAACTCCCTGCCCCATCCGAGTCAAAGTGAGTGAGAGTGGGGGAGAATGATTGATAGAGAGAGGTGTGATGGGTTGTGTCACAGAGACCCCCTGGGGACTGCCACCTGATGTGCTAAGACTATCTATGAGGCCATTTTCCTGGCAGCTTGGGACTTCACTACCTTGTCTTGTTGAGCCAGACACACTAAACTGCAACACAGACTCAGGTCTGAACCATGTCCCCCCAAAGCTGCAGACTTAACTGAAACCAGCTTAAGAATTGCTCCTGTCTCTAGCACCCAGTTCCCAAAGGAATCCAAACCCTAAATAAATCTGTTTTACTCTGTATAGCACTTATACAAGGTAAACTCATAAATTGGCCACCCTCTATACACTGACAGAGAGATATACACAGCTGTTTGCTCCCCCAGGTATTATTTACTTGCTCTGCATTAATTAATAAGCAAAAGGTGATTTTATTAAGTATAAAAGGTAGGATTTAAGTGGTTCCAAGTAATAATAGACAGAACAAAGTAAATTACCAAGCAAAACAAAACAAAACCATGCAAGTCTAAGCCTAATACAGTAGGAAACTAAATACAGGTAAATCTCACCCTCACAGATGTTCCAGTAAGCTTCTTTCACAAATAGACTTCTTCCTAGTCTGGGTCCAGCAATCACTCACAGCCCCATAGTTACTGTCCTTTGTTCCAGTTTCTTTCAGGCATCTCTTTGTGGTGGAGAGCCCACTGAAAATAAAATGGAGGGGTTTCCCAGGCCTTTTATATTCTCTCTTGTGGGTGGAAACCCCTTTGTTCTCCTGTGCAAGATCACAGCAACAAGACGGAGTCTGTAACCACCTGGGTAAGTGACATGTCTATGAATGATTCAGTTTTTTGCAGTTCGACTCCATTGTTTACATTAGTTTGAACGTTTCCAGGAAAGCTCAAATGTGGATTGGTGTCTCCCAAAGTTCATTGCTGGTTAAGTACTCCCAATTACTTGAATAACCCATTCATACTATGTTGACCACAGGGGTGAAAGTAAAATTTTTTACTTGCTGGTACGGGGGCCTCGGGTCGAAGGGGCAGGGCTAGGGAATCAGGAGCCCCGACACACACACACTGCTCCAGGGTGGGTAGCTGCTCCTTTTGCCCCATCCCCCGTTGGCAGCGGAGAGGGGGAAGCAAAAGGAATAGGGACCTTAAAGCATCTTCTGCGGCAGCACTTTAAAGGACCTGGCTTGAAGCGCTGCCACAGCAGCGCTTTAACATTGCTGCTCTTTTTGCGCCCCCCATGCACGGCCCTGCCGGGTCCCTACTGGCAGGGATGCCAACGTGGGGGTGCAGAAGGGGCAGGGATGCTAAAGCCCTGCCGCAGCAAAAGGACCCTGGCAGCGTTTTAAGGTTCCTGCCCCTTTTGCGCTCCTCCACCAGCCTCTGACGGGGGATAGGGGCAAAAGGAGCAGCTACCAGCCATGTCGGCATCGGGGGAGGAGTGCAGAATGGGCAGGGCTGTTAAAGCGCTACCGCGCCAGTGCTTTAAGCAGGGTCCTATTGCCATGGAAGCACTTTAGCATCCCCCTCCCCCCCTTCTGTGCCCTCATTGGCAGCCCTGCCAGTAGGGACCCGGCCAGCGTACCAGCTTACTTTCACCTCTGGTTGACCATATCTGCCTTATGTGCTTCCTACACTTTAAATATAAGATAGAGTCAATACTCATAACTTCAGATATAAAAATGATACATGCATACAAATAGGATGAATACATTCAGTAGAACATAACCATTGCAAAGATATGTTACATGGCATGTCTAGCATAAAACATATTCCAGTTGTGTCACATTTACACTCATAAGCATATTTCTGTAAAGCATTATGGGGTGCCACATCACAGGTGGGGGGCTGGAGTGAGTAGGGGTGAGGCCTCGGAGAAGAGGCAGGCCAGAGAGTGGCCTTGTGGAAGGAGTGAGGAAGGGGGCAGGGCAAGGGCGTTTGGTTTTGTGCAATTAGAAAGTAGGCAACCCTACCAGGCAATATCCAGCCCCCACATCCTGGCACATCCAAGTGGCACCCAACCACTGGAACATCCAGTCAGCCTTCAGCCCTCATGACCTGGTTGCTGCTTTGGGTGGCTTCACTTTCGGGTTGAGCAGGTGTGTGCTGGTTTGCAGGGGCCTGGAGCCCTCAGCTATCACTCAGCTTTGTGCAGCTAGGGGTGTTTCCTGGGTTCTCAAGCACTGCTAGAGGTGGCAGCATGAGGCGACAGACTGAGGAGCAGCATGTGGCTCCCAGTGGCACTCCAGTCATGAGGCAGCCAAGCCATTTAGGTTCCCTCCAGCTGACCCCACACCCTCCACATCATTAATGTGAAACCTTCCCAGGGATGAAAGGCTTCGCAGCCTTATTCCTTTCAACCTTTATTTCCCTTTGATACCATGGCTGCTTTCTTACCGCACCATGTACACAGCAGTGGCTAATGATGTCCAGGGGGATTCAATGAAATGTGGAGCAGCCTGGGGAAGCTGCCAGGTGCCGTGTGGGAAGAGGATGGTGGCATGTGATTTGGGGGTGGGAGGACTCCTGAGGAGGGCTTGATGGGGTGGATCTGTGTGCAGAGACAGGCCATGGCCACACAGAGCAATAGCCTAGCGCTAAGGGATTTACAACACTGCCACTAGTGTATACAGCCTGGGATCAGTTACATGGAAATCTCAGTGGTGGAGTATTAATTGGGTTACTAAGTATGTCACTATAAATGTACTTGGGCTGGATCCTCAGGGGCAAAGAGCAGAGGCCTCTTATGGGGAGGGTATGCGGGGTCACATGACCCCAGATTGCTCAGTTGCATAGGGTGGCTGTGCCCCCTGCATGAAAAGCAGTTAAGCCAGGGAGGTCCCTGGGCAGGGAGATGCAAAAACAGGAGGGGAGGAACAGTGGAATTGCTGTTTCTTTTGATGGGGGCCCTGTTTTCCAGAGGGGGGAGGACTGCTGGGGGGATGGGACTCAAGCTTTTCCAGGGTTGTGCCCTTTCCACTGTCAGCAGGCATGGGTCATCTATGGCAGGGAGTGTTGTGGAGGATGGGGCTCAGTACAGCTGATGGAAATGTTTGGATACAGGCCTGGGGAGACAGTTTGCCTTGTTGGTCCATCTGAGCATTTTCCTCTGTTTCCTTTGATGTCTGTTATCCAATATTCATTGAAGCGCAGAAAGCTCCAGAGAAGTTTTCCAGGAGGAGAGTGTTTGTTTTTGTTCCTTCAGCACAGAAGTCAAGTTGCATAAAGTTAGGAATTTGCACAAAACTGAGCTCTGGCCTCTGTGCTTTCCATTCAGCTCCTCCCAGTGCTCATTGCTTCATGCTGCCAGGCTCACATGGGCGATGGGAAATTTCCAGCCCAAAGCAGCATTTAAGCAGTGGTTCCTCCGTAACACTGAAGTGTAGCTGTGCCAGTGATATCTGGAATTTATCAGTCCGGAGCCAGCTGAGGGCAGAGAAGGGATTTTGGTCTTTAAGGGGTTAAGGTGTTTTTGAATCCTGGTTTGACATTAAACAATTAATTGTGGCGCCATGTTTGTCTAAATTAGAGCTGGCTCATGTCCATTGCAAACAAGCACTCTAACAGGTTTGAGCCAGCTTGACAGAGATCTAAAGAGAAGAGAGGAAAACAGCATGTGAAGTGTAAAGTTAATTAAAACTTCAGTTGAACAATTTCCCTCATTTTAACATAAATAATCTTTTAAAGGGACAGTCCTTTCTTTGGCAGTCCTGCAGCTGGTGTGAAGAGCCCTGAGGAGCAAAGCCCGTAGTGGCAGGTGCAGATTTGTTAGAATTGTAGATTCTGTGAGATGAGGCAGGCAGAGGTGCATGCAGGAAAGGAGAGTGGAGTGGGAAAGAAGAAAATGCTGCTTCCCTCTCATTGCTACGTGCAGTGTAGTTGCTGGAAGATGATAAACCCAGCACATGCTTTTCTTGGCAGCTCTGTGACGTGGTAAAGGATTAGCAGTGTCAGGCTAAGGTGGTGTTTTGAACTGAGCCCCTATTTCCAGCGGCATTACAACCAGGGGTTTGACCTGCCTGGCTAAGCTAGACTCTTAGCAACAAAAGGAGAAAGAAAGGAAAGGTGTTGAAGAAGTAAGGCTGGGGAGGGTCTCCCCTCCCCCCCCCGGGCAGATGTGAGAGCAGGGACACCGGGTTCACATTCCGGGGTAGCTGTTCCAGTGGAGGAGGTGAGATCACAGATTCTCATTCCAGCAGTCCAGGTTATATCCCTCAGTGGCCTGGGGAAGACAATATTGTGGTTCCTTGGCATAGGGGGCTGGTTTGGGGGTGTCCTTCAATAGTTTAAGGGTCAGGAACTCACGTAGAGTTTTTGAACAATGCTGTCTAAGGACAGGTCTACTCTAGAAGTACTGGTGGCACAGTTGCATTAATGTAGCTGCAACTGTAATGTTTGGTGAAGATACACTATGCTGACAGGAGAGCACTCTCTCATGCGCATAATTACTCCACCTCCACAAAAGGCAGAAGCTATGTGACCAGGAAAGCATCTCTCCCCTGCCCCCCCCCCCCCACAGCACTGGAGAGGACAGTGCTTAGATGGCTGTAACTTCTGTTACTCAAGAGGGGTGTCTTTTTCACACTCCTGACCAATGTAAGTTACATTGACTTAAGCAGTAGTGTAGACCTGCCCATGTCTGTCTCTTGGGTCACAGGGTGCATGAAAACTACGCTGTTCATAAGTCTTTGATGGGAGCTACTTACCAAACCAACCCTGAGGCCAGAGTTTGCGTCTGTTTTCAATATGGAGTGAGACTAATAAATAATAGATGCTTTCACAAAGATTCAACAAAAGGTTCATTTCCAATTTTTTTTATCTGGAAAGGTGTTTGTTCCTTTTCCATCTAAATTCCAGCAAAAACTCCCCTTTAGCTGAGAGTTAACATTTTGAATTAAAAAGATTTTTTATTAGAGTTACAATGGAAGTGAAAATCAGCTTTCTAGTGACCTGCTGTTTGCTCTAGGGAGATGATTGGTCTCGCCACAATACAACAGAGTGTTACACAAAAGGAATCTCACTTTTCTTCCAAAAGTCTAAATATGCAGCAATTTGTATTTCATCTCCATGCACAAGGGGATTCAGAGCTGAGATTTGTCTTTATGCAGTATAGAAACAGGGGCCAGCTGTGCCATTCAGTTCTGCCTGAGGGTTTGGATCCTTACCCCTCCAAAACACTCCTGGGGAACCTTTGGCTGTCAAACTTAGGAGCTCCCAAAGGCCAGACAAAAGAACTGGACAGCAGCCGGGTCTCCTCAAGTAGTGATCCCACCAGCCAGGAAGAGTCACCTGCTGTTGTAGAATTACTCTAACTGGTTCCTGCACTGCCCCCTCTATGTCTGACCCTCTATGCAGGGCATGTCTAAAGTGAGCTTCAGAGAGCAGACAGATTATTGCAGCTCAGTCAGCCAAAGCTTGAGGCTGCTCTAATCTGTGACAGGGCTGGTGTAGAACCAGCTCCAGAGTCATGGAGTAGCAAGCAATTTCTTTGAGGCTGTCGGTCTCTGTGAAGAATCTAGTCTTAAATTAGAACTGCTGCAGCCTTTAGGAGCTTGGCAGTACAGGGGCTCCTAGAAAGAGGAGATGCACCATTTGGTGACAAGGACGTGGTGGTGTCTGTATGCATTCAGGCAGCATGTACAAACATGTATATGCAACTACATACACTTTTCTTGGACAATATTGCCAGGATGTTTGTTCCTTATCACTCATGCTTTCTTTATAGTATAATAAAAAATACAAAGGAATACACTCAGCAGCTGCCTAAAAAACAAGACAGAAACATTGTTTAAGAAATATACTCCATTATATGCCATAGCAGATTCAAGCATATTAACAACACTACTGCAGTGCAAACAACCAATAATAATGAAGCATGACCTTGGTTACTAAAAAAAGGCCTTTAAGATAGTGAGAAATTCTCAGCTAAAAACATTGCTAATTTACAGTTAAGTTTGCTAGATAAAGTAAATAAAAACAAATGACTAATTGGGGAAAATATCCTACTAAGTGAAAAATGTGGTTATTATAATTTAAGGTTTTCCTCCTGTGTATTTCTATCAATATGACCAGAGGCTATCCCATAAACTTCACATGGGCCATGCCATAAACAACTTATGTTTTGACGTTAAAAAACCTGCAAGCTAAAACATACAAAATTAACACTAGCCAACATTAAATGTTCATATAATACATAGAGTCCAAAAACACTTACAGAACATATGCAAGAAATACTTTGCTGTCCTTCTTGTACATCTTCTGAACTGACATTTATAGCTATCAAAGATCAAACTTTAAATTCAAGTTATACAGGTTACTTAAAAAAAAAAAATCAAAAGCACGTGCTCTCCTGTTAGCTTCTTTATGACTCTGCATTGTAGCTGCAAACTGTGGAGGCTGACATGACAGCAGGGATTAAGTGCATGTTGGGAAAGTCATGTTAGTTACCAATTATCCATGTTGTGGTTCTAATGCTTTCACACTTTCATGGAGTTGAAGGTCAGAGAGACCATAAGGTCATGTAGTCTGACCTCCTGCACATCACAGGCTGTTATGTTGCCCTCAGATACCCTCTATAGAGCCCAATGACTTCAATTAAACCAAAGCATTTCAGTCCTCAGAAGATTAAACTTTTGTAAGCCACAGGCAAGAACAAGAGAGACTAAGGTCTCTGTGACAGCAAGGAACTGATTAAGTGAAAACATGTTGAGATGAACAACAGATGAACTACACCCCATGTTATAGAGGAAGACAAAAAATGTCCAAGATCTCTGCCACTCTGACTGGGAGAAATTTCTTCCTGACCCCATGTCTGTTCATCACTTAGACTAGTGGTGGACAACCTGCTACCCATCAGTGTAATCTGCTAGTGGTCCATGAGACAGTTTGTTTACACTGTCTGCAGGCACAGCCACCCGCAGCTCCCAGAGGCTGTGGTTCGTTGTTCCCAGCCAATGGGAGCTACAGGAAGTGGCGCAGGCTGCAGTGACACACCAGCCACTACTTCCCGCAGCTCCCATTGGCAGGCAAAGGTGAACCGCAGCCACTGGGAACTGTGGACAGTCAATGTAAACAAATTGTCTTGCAGCTCACCAGTGGATTACCCTGATGGTCTGTGGGGTGCAGGCTGCCCACCTCTGACTTAGACCCCCCGGGCATGAGAGTAAGACTTACCAGCCGGAAAGTAGGGAGAGGATTCTCTGCCTACCTCTGCTAACTGGTCCATTCAAGTTGGTGACCTGAATCCAACTATAGCAGATCTTTGGTGCATCATAGGAAGATGAGAACAAACAAAACAAATTGCAAGTGTGTGTTGGGAGGAGAAAAAAAGTCTTCCAGACCCCTAGAGGCAACCAGGCCTGAAGCCGGAGATTGGATTGCAGTAATTCATTATCCCATGCAGAGCTACAAGTGCCTCACCATGCTCATGACAATGCAGGAAATTCTGTTCTTCCAAGGCCCACAAAAGAAGGGGATGAACAGGAGCACTCAGAGAGCCACAGATTCCAAGGGGGAGATGGGACCACCATGTCCATCCAGTACAACCCACCACAAGGTCAGGCCTTTAGCTTGCATATGGCTGAACTAAAATAGAAATTCAAGAATTTTATTGAAGGTGTTCAGTTCATTAATGAAAATAATTGTATGGCAAAATTAGAAATGATAAAATGGAGAATAAAGATGGTGAACAATGGCTCGAGTGTTTCTAAGAATTAATATCGATACTAGAACTGTCCCAGGAATCAATACATCAGATCAACAACTAATGTTTTCTAATAGATCTTAACACAGTAGAAAATTATTTAAATTACTCTATATCCCTTTTTGGAGAGGTCATTTCTAGCTCAGTGTAAATGAAGAGTCCTTAATCTTTCATTAGTTTAATTCGCCAATCAAACTTGATTGCCAGTTCCCACGCTATGGGACTTGGACATGTCAAGTCAATGATATAATTTCAAAATTAGAATGTAGGAATTTAGTTAATTATTAAAAATATCAACTTAATCCACAGTTCCCTCTTCCAGGTAATTATATTAATAGTGTCACCTTTCCATTCAACAGCCTCTTTCCCTATACAACCTCAATTTGCTCCCAGAGCAGGTCCTTCCTGCACACTAAACAAAGGCAAGGTCCTGTTGAAAAATAGTTGGGATCATGTAATTAGAGACTGTATCATAACTGTCTATGCACTAGGGAGCTGAGTCCAGTTTGCACTGGCAGTCTCAATCCTGTCAAGTTCTTCACTTTGTAACCTTACTAATATTGTTTTGATATCATTATTGGGTGTGGGGCAGGCATATAAATCCTCAGGAGTCAGGGCATGACAATTTCTAACTACCCAGTTTCAGAAGAACATTCTCTGTGGGTTTGTTCTCTACAATGGTCCACTCCTGGTGTTTTTGCACCTTCCTCTGGACCGGGCCACTGTCATTCAGCATACACAAGACAAGACAGTGACCTAAATAAATTACAGATGCAATCCAATATGCAATCCAACTCATATGTTTCTCCAGGACCTCTTTCCATGCATTCTGGACCAGAGATAGCAATATTTACCACACTCAAAAGCCCAGGTCAAGTTAAAGTTATGTGGGATGACTGGTGGGAGATAGACATGAACATATATGGAGATAACTGGAAGTCATAATTTGGTCATTTTTACCTATGTAGG
Organism: Dermatemys mawii; assembly: GCA_007922305.1. Lineage (NCBI taxonomy): Eukaryota > Metazoa > Chordata > Testudines > Dermatemydidae > Dermatemys > Dermatemys mawii. Next base: position 639,294 of record ML677410.1, read on the forward strand.
ATATTTTTAAAAATTTGTTGCATGCAGCAAATGGTACTTTCTCTAGCTCCCTTAATGCTAAGCTAGTTAACATATTGCTGAACATAAAAGTGTTACTGCACTTTTCATTGTGGGTTGAAGAATGATCCATTCCACCATGGACCATGCTGTGTTTTCTAAGGAAAATGTTCTAAGGAACAGTAACTTTAGTTTTAATCATTTATACACATCTAGAACAGGACTGGCACCCATCTCTCATGAGCACCCTCTTCCCTAGCTGATAGTGCCTACAATCACAGTTCTTTTGAAAAGGTCTTTAGCAACTCAGCCCTCTGTCCTTCTGAGGTACACAATCTCAGGTTCTTTCCTCAGCACCAGTATGGAGCCATAGCTCTAAGGTTTCTTCTCAGAGGCCCTATCTTTTTCAACAACCCAACCAGACCCATCTCATTACTCACAGTTGGTATCTAGTGTTCTTTCAGCAGTCCTGCCTGGGCTCAGTCTGTGACCAAACCAGTTAGACCCATCTCAGTCCCTCACCTGATCAGGCCAGGTTCTGGGGCTCAACCACTCCACAGCCAGCCATATCCTCCCTCTTTGAGCTCCAGGAGAGAACTGATCTTCTCTGTGCTGCTGCTTGCTTTTTATATGGTCCTTCTGGCCCCTGATTGGTCAGTCCAGCAGCCCCTCCAATTGGTTGCTTCTTTGGAGTCACTCAAGACTGCCTGGAGGACCTCTCCACTACATACTCTATTCTGGAGCAGGGTGACATAGGGCCATGAGGCCTCCAGCAGGGGGCCTCTGAACCTCATCCAGCCTGTCACAGAGCCACATAATATTATAGACTAAACACTGACCAGTGAGGCAGCTCCATTTATGAGACATTACCACCAGAAATATACACAGTGCTGTGCATCTCTGGGGCCCCACAGATCCCTGCCCCAAAGGACACACACTGGTGGATCTCTTCCTCTTTGAGGTCAGTGAGCATTATACAGAAACAGGGGTCTGCCTGCACAGTGCACCCTGCAGGACTGGACCCAAAGCTGTGTCTGTACTGGTAGACCTTGCTGCCTTAATTTGCTAATGGTGCAGCTATCTGGCACTAGCTGTGGAGGAAGCTGTCAATAAAGCTTAGGTGATTTTAGCCTGTGCCATTCATGGTAGGTAAGATGTAAAGATGCAAACAAAGTCAACCAGATCTAGAACAGACCAAATGTTCCCAGAGTGAAGTGCAGACAGTGTTGCTTAGATGAGCCATGTACTGGTTGCTATTAGCTGTTTCCTGAAGGAATATGGTGAGTTACTAACAGGGAGGCTACATTGGAGCACGGCATGTCGGGGGAAGAAGCCTCTGAAGCAGGGCTGGAACTGACTTAGACCTGATTCTTTCCTGTGCGGGTGCTGAGCCCAGCATTGGGGCTGAAGTGTAACAATGCTCCTCCCCCATCCTGAAGCTGCTGGGCACTAGCTTGGCATGTGGTAAAGGGGGTGCTCTGGCCATGTTGCCCCTCTTCCTGGAACCCCCACCACCACCACACACACACACCATGCCTCCTGAGCAGGGGTCTGCCATGAGGAGTGCCCGTGGGGCTTCTTGTTGTTTTGTAGCCCCTTTGAGCCAGCAATGGCCGAGTGCACAGGGGGGGATTCCATCCATTGAGAGAAAACAGGGACTTCTGAGGCCCCAGAGGCAAAGCAGAGAAACAACAATTTCAATAATGGTCTTCATAATGCAAAAGGTGCCTCTCTGGTAAAGTGTTACACACAGCACTACAGGATCCGTTATTGTGGGGACTGTTGGGAATTGTTTTCATTTTACACACTTGGAACTAGTTGTTCATCACTGTCTCCAACTTTTATTTTTTGTGCTGAAATTTCCATTGCAGGTATTAGCCTGGGGGTGAATTATTTTGGAAAGCGTGAACAAAAACAATTCAGCTGTTTCAAAGTAGGGAAAAAAAAATAAAAAAAATAAACAGTTGCCATTACTTAAAAAGTTGCAAGCTTTTTTGTCAGATTTGCAAGTATTCACTTGGGCTTCACTTTCTGTTCATCACTCGAGCATTACTTTAGTCTTATTTTTACTTCAGGGTGGCTGTCCCACTCCAGGAGAACAAGGGTTAAAAGCAGCCCTTGGAGAAGGCTTGGCTGAAACCCAGTTAGAAAAGGGATTAAGAGCAGCTGAGGGAGCCTAAGTGGCTAGCTGGCCCCAGGTGTGACTAGCTCAATTGGGGCTCAAATGGCCCTGATAACAAGGGCCCTGAGCTACAAGATGACAACTCTGACTCTAGCATTGGAGTGGGAAGGATCTAGAGGCCTGGGAGTACAGCGTATCTGAAACAGAGCAGAGTTGGGGAGCTCTGGCCTTGTGAACCCCCAGGCTGAGGCCTTGCTGAAGGAAAAAAGAGGTAGTAGAGCTACAGGGAATCAGCTAGGCCAAGAAAGGCAGCAGGTCCAACCCCCTTGCCAATGAAGAGTGACAATCACAGATTGCAGTTTGCCCCAGGGAGAGTTAGATGATGATTAGCAGTAGCCACTGAGGCAAGGTAGGCTTAGAAGATTGGGAATTCCCCTTGGAGGAGAGACCCAGAGTGTGGGGTACTGTGATAGACAGAACCCCAAGTTAAAAGGCACAGGGGAGGGGCTGAGAGGGACACTGACCAACAGGAGGTGGTCCAAGTAAAGGAAATGAGCTGATTCCTGGATTACCATAGAAGATTAGGGTTGGAAAATACCTCAGGAGCTCATCTAGTCCAATCCCCTGCTGAAAGCAGGACCAACACCAATTAAATCATCCCAACCAGGGCTTTGTCAAGCAGGCCTTCAAATCCTCTAAGGATGGAGATTTCACCATCTCCCTAGGTAACCCATTCCAGTGCTTCACCACCCTTCTAGTGAAATTTTTTTCCCTAATATCCAAGCACTACTCATCATGCTGTCTGTGTTTGTGTTCTCCATGGGCTCATCTGCTTTCACAGGAGCTGGTGTCAGTGGAGCTGGAATAGTTCCCTTCTGGTATCAGTTTGGTCCATTTAAGATATGGTCCAGGTCTGATAATGAATGGACATGCTTCTGTGTTTACCTTGTAGAAATGCAATCAGTTCCACCTTTGGGTGGCAGTGTATGTACCTGCCCAGCCACTGCTCCTTTCCATAACCTAGCATCTGCTGGGCAGGAGCTTGAGGAGCTGCCCAGAAAAGTGCATCTTCCCCATCTGTGATGTGATGTGTGTACTGTTTTGTCTGATTATGGGGGTATAATCTACAGGCAGCAGCTACACCCAAGAGATGATTCTTAGACAAGTTTAGGAAGAACAGATGTTACCAGTGATAAGCTCAAAGTCTAAAAAAGAACTGCATCACAGCTGAAAATAAGCATTGCTTGGAAGCTAACTTCCTGTACTTTGTTATAAACAGAATATGTGACTGTGCAATAGTGTTCTATAGTGATCTTGAACCCCTCATATAGTTAATGGTGAGGAAGTAGAGAGGAGGTACCGAGAAAAAGCCTGCTCAGGAAAACTCCAGCAGGCTCAGGGGAAAACAAGGTGTGAACATGGCTGGTTTCATCTCTGCTTAGGAGACTGTGAGCAGTTCATAATGTAACTCTTCTACCTGTTAGAGATGGCAGCAACAAGGGCCAGGTTCAGTATCTAGGGGTTCCGTTCCAATAACACAATGCAAAACTGGCTTGAGCCCCCACCCAGTCACCTGGGACAACCACATACCACCTCTCTGGGCACCTCTAAGAGGCGATACTTCCCATATCGCAAGCACAGAGTCTGAGTATACCAAAAGCCTTTTAATAACAGAGAGAAACAATGTGGCATTATATTGGGGAAACACCACAAACAAGATTCATAAAACAAACCATGAACCAGAAGCCCCCTCTCCCCCATGCCTGCGTCCTTTCCCTTTGGTTCTTGAGTCCTGCAACCCCAAGTCACTCAAAGTCCCCAAAGTCCAACAACCCAAAATTCTCTGGTCAGTGGAGCCCCAGATTTCTAAAGTTCATCTGCAGAGTTTCCCCCCACCCCCAGCCTGGGTGGAAATGGGGAGGTTTAAGGGGCACCTTATGTGGTCCAAGGCCAACTGCCCTGCATTTCCATGGGATTCTGCTGCAACTTTCACCATGAGCAACTCTGCTCTATTCTACCAACCATCCCACAAGCTGCTCCACAAGCCACTCAGCAATATATTTTCAGGCCCCCACTACTTAAGACAGCACTCAATGATTTCAGCTCTTTGGGAGGGGGGAAGCCTTCAGAACTAGTACACCATTACCCCAAAGTTAATTCAGCTCAGCAGCCTATAACAAGATTCCTAATAGAATCAAAACTAGCTCTGATATTCACTAGTGAAAAAAGGAATAGGAAGCACACTTAGAACCCTCAAAACCCATACCACACACAACAAATACCCATCACCAACATCTCTTGGGTCACTGAGTTTTGAACCCATACCCCTTTCCTAGCAAGTACTACATAGTTGAGGGTGAATCATAAAATGCTAGGTACAGTTCTACTGTCCTTGATTCACATAACTAGGATAAGAATACTTTATTCATCCTGCCCCAATAACAAAGAGACTGGGGATCCCACAGCAGCCAAAGCGACCATTTGGGCAAACAGTCCCATCATGCTAGGCAGGGTGGGTGATCCCATGCAAATGAGATTAGCCCCAAAGTCCTTCTCCACCACTCACCACCAGATGTCAGGGCAGAGCCTGTTCTGACTCTGCTTACATCAATATTGGTGAGGAACAGAGACACAGGGACACAGTGAACGTAATAAAATACAGGAAGGGAGTAAACTACAGGGGTCTCTATTTTTTAAAAGGATTTATTCATAAAGTTGCAGCAGTAACAACCCCCAATCCCTCTCACGTCAGCTTTGAAATGTGTTTTTAAAAGAAATTAGAATATGGTCTGAATTTGAATGCCACAAACTAAACAATAGCAATGAAAGGAGAGAGGGATCATATAGTAGATCACAGACTTATTGGTGCAGCGCCTCTTGCTGGTTCCTGCATGTACACACATGCAAGAAGCCTTGGAAACAAGCAGGAAGAATTGGAAATCCTGGCGCAGTCTAGGAACTATGACATGACTGGAATAACAGAACTTAGTGGGGCAGTTCACATGACTGGAGCACTGTCATGAATGGGTATAAACTGTTCTGGAAGGACTGGTACAGAAGGAAAGGTGGAGGAGTTGTATTGTACGTAAGAGAGTGGTACGATTGCTTAGCACACCAGTTTAAAACTGAAGAAAAGCCAGTTGAGAGTCTTTGGGTTAAGTTTAGGGGTGAGGGCAACAAGGCTGATGTTGTGGTGGGTGTCAGCTATAGACCACTGGATCAGAAGGATGAGGTAGATGAGGCTTTCTTTGGACAACTAACTGAAGTTTCCAGATCACAGGCCCTGGTTCTAATGTGGGATTTCAATCACCCTGACATTTGTTGGGAGAGCAATACAACAATGCACAGACAATGCAGAAAGTTTTTGGACAGTGTTGGGGACAACTTCCTGGTATAAGTGTTTGAGCTATGGACTAGGGGGCCGTGCTCCTCTTGCCCTACAGCTTTCAAACAGGGAAGAACTGGTACGGGAAGTAGACGTGCGTGGCAACCTAGGTAGTAGTGACCATGGGATAATTGATTTCAGGATCCTCACAAAAGGAAGAAAGGAGAGTAGCAAAATACAGACCCTGGACTTCAGAAAAGCAGACTTGGACTCCCTTAGGAAACTGATGGGCGGCATCCCCTGGGAAGCTAATATGAGGGGGCAGGGAGTCCAAGACAGCTGACTGTATTTTAAAGAAGCCTTATTGAGGGTGCAGAAACAAATCATCCTAAAGAGCAGAAAGAATAGCAAATATGGCAGGTGACCAGCTTGGCATAACAGTGAAATCTTCAGTGAGCTTAAACTCAAAAAGGAAGCTTACAAGAAGTGGAAATTTGGACACAGAACTAAGGAGGAGTATAAAAATATTGGTAGAGCATGCAGGGATGTAATCAGGAAGGCCAAGGCACAATTGGAATTTCAGCTAACAAGGGATGTGAAGAGTCACAAGAAAGGGTTCTATAAGTATGTTAGCAACAAGAGGAGGGTCAGGGGAAGTGTTGGACTCTTACCGAATGGGGGAAGCAAACTAATGGCTGATGATGTGGAAAAATCTGAAGTACTCATTGCTTTTTTTTGCCTCAGTCTTCACAGACAAGATCAGCTCCCAGACTGCTGCACTGGGCAACACAATATGAGGAAGAAGTGAGCAGCCCTCAGTGGTGAAAGAATAAGTTAAGGCCTGTCATAACCATACAGATAAGGGTGGCCTAGAATTCCCCCTTATCTGTAAGGCATTAAGAAGCTCAAATAACCTGGCTGGCACCTGACCAATGGGGAAAGAAGATACTTTCAAATCTGAGGGGAGGGAAAGGTTTTGTCTGTGGTCTTTGTTTGTGTGGGTATTCACCTTTGGGACTGAGAGGGACCAGACAGAAATCCATTTCCTCTAAATAATCTGGAACAAGTCTCTAATATTGCAAAAATAGTAAGTAGAAGCCAAACAAGGTGTGTTAGGTTATTTTTTGTTTTAACTTGTGAATTTTCCCTGTGCTGTTTTTTGTGACTTTGAAATTAAGCCTAAAGGGAGTTCCTCTGTGTTTTTGAATCTTTTGTTACCTTGTAAAGTTATCTTCCATCCTGATTTTACAGAGGTGATTCTTTTACCTTTTCTTTAAATAAAATTCTTCTTTAAAGAACCTGATTGATTTTCATTGTCCTAAAGGCCCAGGGGCTTTGGTCTGTGCTCACCTATATCAGTTGGTGAGGATATTATTTCCAAGCCTTCCCAGGAAAGCCCTATCTTCCCATATTTTGCGGAAGATAGGGCTCCAAGTCGCCCACCCTGAATGTTTGTTTAAATCACTTGGTGGTGGCAGCATACCGTCCAAGGACAAAAGGGATTTGTGCCTTGGGGAAGTTTTAACCTAAGATGATAAAAATAAGTTTAGGGGGTCTTTCATGCAGGTCCCCACATCTGTACTCCAGTGTTCAGAATGTGAGGGAACCCTGATTCGATTGCAGCATCAAGGCACATTTGCTTCCTCCAGCAATGATGCTGTGCCCTTGGCAGCAGTCAGAGAATCGGGATCCTGATCTGTACTCTGGGAGAAGTCGATGCAAATCCCTCCCAGAGAGAAGCCCTTGGCTCTGCTTTGAGTAATGGCTGGCCAGAAATCTCCAACAGAGCTTCATCTGATAATAACCCTGAGCTAGTTTAAATACTTCAGTCATGTTGCCTCTTTATCACCTAGTCTCAGAAAAAAATAATCCCAGTTTAGTTAATCTCTCCTCACTTGGAAATCCTCTCATTCCTTTTATCTTCTGCATGGCCCAGCTCTGTGTTCTCTACAATGCAAAAACATCTTTCTTCAAATAAACTGACAAAAACAGGACATTACTCCCAATGTGGTCTAGGCAGCAAGACATATTAATCATAGCACATGGTGCTGTACTTCTAATGCAAGTCAACACCCTATCAGGCATCTAGATGCCACCCCGCTGCCCACAGGCTGTGGACCTAAGCATTGTGTCTACTCATTTTACCCCTGATCTACACTACAAAGTTAGGTCAGCATGAGACACTTCAGGTCAATTTAATAATGCATGTGTCTACACTACTGAATCCCTTCCGCCGACCTAAGTGGCCTGTAAAGTCAACTTCCGTACTCCATCTCCATGAGTGATGTAGCACCTGATTCTGCATCCACAGGTTGACATGGGGATAGTATAGATACTGCATTGTGTAATTCAAATGAATTGGTCTCCAGGAAGTTTCCCACAGTGCTCCACTGTAACTGATCCGGAGAGCACTTTCAACTCCACCGCACATCATTCAGGTATATAGGAAACAGCTGCTCCCTGTTAAAGCCCTGGGAACTTTTGAATTTTCATTCCTGTTTGATCAGCATGGAGAGCTCGCCAGCACAGCTCAAGATTGAAAACGTGTTCCCGCATGGAGTTCACAGTAGATGGTGGATCTTATTGCTGTGTGGGGAGAAGAGTCTGTGCAGGCAGAGCTCCAATCAAGCAGAAGAAACACTGACATCTATGCCAAGATTACTGGGACATGGGGAACAAGGGCTACACCAGGGACACACAGCAGTGCCCCATGAAAATAGGAGAAAATATCAGAGGACAAGGGAGGCAAACAATCGTTCTGGTTCTGCACCACAGACATGTCACTTTTATGAGGAGCTGTATGTGATTCAGGGCGGTGACCCCATCACTACCTAAAAATGCTCCATGTATACCTCCCAGGAGCTCGAGTGACCTCCAGCAACAATGAGGAGGACATTGTAGGTGAGGAAGAGGAGAAGGGGGAGAAGAATGTGAGGCAGGTGAGAATAGAATCCATTCTCCCTGACAGCCAGGAACTGTTTTTAATCCTTGGGCCCATCCCTTTACAGGACCAGTTAGCGGCATAGCATGATGCTGGGGTGAGTACACATTTCTAATCAAACTGTAGAGATTATGCACCATTATTTTTTATGTTTAATCTGAACAAAAAAGTAGGTGTAGTGAATATCAGTGGCCACTCCAGTTACGCAGAGGATGCTCTTCAAAAAAGAATGTTTCTGTGCATGGGGATGGCCCGGGAATCCTTCCTGACGAGCTCTAGGAAGATTTCATGGAGGTACTCTACAATCCTTCGCAGAAGATTTCTGGGAAGGGCTGCCTTATTTCATCCACCATGGTAGGACACTTTTTCATGCTACTCCAGTATGAACTGTGCTGGCATCATTGCAGCACACAGCACTACAGCATAAGGACTATGTCTGCTTTTATAAAAAGCAAACTGTCTGTAGGGCTTTAAACTGGTGCCTATCCTCAAGCACTATTCAGGTTTCTATGGTAAAGGGTTTTTTTCTGAACTTCCAACCAGTGATCCCAAGGATGTCTTCACAAAAGCTGCAAGATAGGACCTCTCTCCCATGCCTCGTGGCCTTACTCATCATGGCTGGAGCATCAAACTGACTCTTACTGTAGCCAGTGGCTGTGATTACATTGTGGCCTGTAGGGAAGTGCATTGAGGGGTGGGGTTTTTTTTTATAAAAAGAATTAACCTTGCACCAGAAACAATGTATGCACTGTCAATGCTACCCTTCTGCTTTGTCGTCCTTGCAGCTGAAACCTTGTCTGTTGGCACATTCTCCACACTGGAACAGAGACTTTCCCAGATTAGAAGGTTGAAAAAGAAGACTTGGATATGGATATGTTCAATGGGTTAATGCATGCCTTCAAGAGTGACAAGACAGAGCTCAGCGCATGGAGGATTACACTGTCTGAAAACCTGGACATGGACAGGGAGGAGAGGAGAGCATGCAGGGAACAAGAGCATGCCACGCAAAAAGAGATGCTGCAGATAACAAAAGAGCAATCAGTCATGTTGAGGCATATGGCTGAGGTTCAAGAAAGGCAGTTGGATACTAGAGTCCCTCTGCAGCCTATGCTGAACGTTGAAGTTCCACATCCTCCTCCCACAAACATCCTATGAAGAGCGGGAGGGAGAGAAGTTCGATATCCCTTGCACTCAGCACCAGGGATGGGTACAAGGACCAGAAGGTGCCCATCTTTGATTGTTCTTGCAGTGCGTCTGTGAAAAAGCTGTCCTTGTTTCTCCTCCCACAGCGTTATCAGCCCTTTTGCCCCCGGTTATCTTACTTTTCTGTGCTGTCTCTGTGTGATTGTGTGCATAATAAAACTGAATGGATTGAGAAGAAAAGGCTTTTTATTAATTCAACACAGCAGTTGGGGCATGTGTGGAGTTTGCAGTGAAGAAAATGCAATGAAGGGGACAGCTTATTAAGGAACAACACAGATAAGTGTCACATTACTCTAGCTTAGAGGTGGACAAACTATGGCCACATCCAGCCCACATGCCCATCCTGCCCGTCCCCTGAGTTTGCCAGGGATGCTCCCTCCGGGCCCTCCCCTGCTGTCCCTCCGCAGCCATGCCACCACACAAGCAGCGCTCCGGGTGGCGGGGATGTGTGGCAGAGTGTCTGGCTCCAGCCACTGCTCTGAGTGGCACGGTAAGGGGACCGAGGCCAGAGCTGGGGTGGGTGGGTAAGGGGCAGGGAGTCCCGGGGGGCAATCAGGGGACAGGGAGCAGTTGGATGGGGTGAAGGTTCTGGGGGACGGTCAGGGGACAGGGAATGGGGGGGTTGGATAGGGTGTAAGAGTCCCGGGAGTCTGTCAGGGAGCAACGGGTGTGGATAGGGGTCGGGGCAGTCAGGGAAGATGGAGCAAGGGATATTGGTGGTGGGGGTCATGGGTGGGTGATTAGGGATAAGGAGGTCTCTGGAGGGGGCGGTCAGGAGACAAAGAGCAGGGGGGCTTAGATAGGGGTTGAGGTCTTGGGGGAGGTGGTGGTTGGGGTGGGGGATCTCTGGAGGGGGTAGTCAGGGGACAAGGAGTGGGGGGGTTGGATGGGTGAGGGGTTCTGTGTGGGGAAGTCGGGGGCGGGAAGTGGGAGGGGGTTGGATAGGGGGCAGAGCCAGGCTTTTTGGGGAGGCACAGCCTTCCCTACCCAGCCCTCCATACAATTTTGAACCCCAGTGTGGCCCTCAGGCCAAAACGTTTTCCCACCCCTGCTCTAGCTCATTGCTGAAACTGGTTTTCAAAGCCTGACAGAGATGTTCTTCTCATTGCCCTGGTGTCTGGGTTCTCAAAATTGACTGCCAGATGATCTCCCTTCAACCCCCCACCCCACCGTAAACTTTTCTCTCTTTGTTTCACAGATATTATGGAGCACACAGCAGGCAGCAATAACAATGTGGATATTGTTCTCCCTGAGGTCCAACCTAGTAAGCAAACAATACCAGTGACCCTTTAAATATCCAAAGGCACATTCCACCACCATTCTGCACTTTCTCAGTCTATGGTTGAACTGCTTCTCACTGCTGTCTAAGCTGCCTGTGTACTGTTTCGTGAGCCTTGGGAGCAAGGGATAGGCTGGGACTCCAAGGATCATGATTGGCATTTCAGCATCACCAATGGTTATTTTGCAGTCTGGAAAGAAAGTCCTGCTTGGAGTTCCTAAAGATGCACGTGTCATGCACCTTTTCCGACCACCCCACATTGATATTGGTGAAATGGCCCCTGTGATCCACCAGCACTTGCAACACCATCGAGAAGTACCCCTTTTGGTTTATGTTACTCTTTGGCAAGGTGGTCTGGTGTCAAGATAGGAGTATGCATTCCATTTATAGCCCTAGAGCAGTCAGGCAAAACCATCTACTCTGTCCTGCATGTTGCAGAGTCACTACCTTTCTCAGCAAAAGTCTGTTGACAGCACTGCAAACTAGGGTCACAACAGATCCCACGGTAGATTTACTCACTCCGAACTGATTTTCCACTAACCGGAAACAGTTTAGTATTGCAAGTTTCCACAGAGTTATCGCCACTTTCTTCTCCATTGTCAGAGCAGCTCTCATTTTAATATTGCTGCACTTCAGAGCTAGGGAAAGCTCTTCACACAGTTTCTGGAAAGTGGCCTTACATATTCGAAAGTTCTGCAACCAAGTTCTGCTCATCATCCCCTAGCTGCATAATGATGTGGTCTCATCAGTCAGTGCTTGTTTCCTGGGCCCAGAAGCGTTTCAAGGTAATGCATGACTATTGCCAGCAACTGCAAATTGCTCTGCTCTATGTTTTCCAGCAGGGCTGTTTGTGTGGCATCACACTGTTCAACACAGCAGCTCCCATATTAGCTGTGTAAATACTGCAGGATAAAGCATGAGGTGCTTGTAATGCTCACAACAACAGTGTACAGGTGAGCGGGATCCATGCTTATCGTGCTATGGTGTGTGCGTGGGTAACCTAGTCTTACAAAAAAGGCAAGGTTTCTTTGCTGTTGATTTCAGGGAGAGAGGTAAGTGCATCATGGGAGGCTAACGCCATGTTCCCATAATCTTCCATGCAAATGGTTTGATCCTTTAAGGCATTGCAAGCTCAACCCAAAATTCCAGTCGACTACATGCACTGTGGGATAGCTACCCACAGTGAAGTGCTCCATGCATTGTGAGGATGCACTCCATGCATTGCTCCTGCTAGTGAGGATGCACTCTGCTGACACAATGAGCGTAGTGTGGACATGCAAGATCAACCTGCTTAAATCAGAAGCTCGATGTTGACTTACATAAAGTCACCTTAACTTTGTTGTGTAGACATGGCTTTCGTGTGTGTTGGATTTGTGCATACTCACCCATAGGTATGCCTATTGACCTCTTCAGGATGCTCAAAGATTCGCCCATCCATATGCTCACTGAGCTATGCATATGCTGGCTGTCTCACCTGGCCAGCTGGCTGGGCTGCAGTAGTAGGTGTTAGGGGAGGAAATCCAGTCTAGCATCCCCTTGAGGCCACTCACTATACTGTGCTGAGAGAATCCAGCTGCTCAATCCCTGGGTGCTTTCAGCCTCCAGAGTCTAAATAGAGCCCAGACACTGCCTGTCTTAGGGTCCTTAGGCACAATCTCAGATCCTCTGTTTAGCACCCCTTCCTGAAAGTAGCCACACATGCACACTGACCAGACCCTGGAATCAGTACTGACCCCTCAGGCTCACCTGTAGTTTAAAAAAACCCGCTCAGAATCCCACTTAAGGTGTGAACCTTCTGGGGTTCAGTACACCTCTTTGAGGCCCATGTGGTAGGTGTAACACATGAAACACACAAACACTTTGCACAGAATGCTAATGCCATTACTCTTTACTTAATAGCAATGAGAAAATACACAGAGTACAGAACATAGAGAAAATAACAAATGCCCTGAACACAAAGCCCCTCACTCTAGCTCATCCTTCCCTGGGGAGTCATAGGCTCATGGACTTTAAGGCCATAAAGGAGCATCTTGATCAGCTAATCTGATGTTATGAACATCACAGACCACAAACCTCATCCACCCATTCCTGTAATAGACCCCTAATGTCTGGCTGAGTTGAAGAGTACGCAAATTATGTTTTAAAGATTTCAAGTTACTGAGAATCCACCATTTACACTAGTTTAAACCAGCAAGTGACCAATGCCCCATGATGCAGAGGAAGGCAACCCACTTCCCCAAGAAAACAGGGTCTCTGACAATCTGACCTGGAGGAAAATTCCTTCCTGACCCCAAATATGGTTATAAATAAGACCCTGAGCATATGGGCAAATCTCACCAGCCAGACACCAGGGAAAGAATTGTCTGTAATAACTCAGAGGCCTCCCCATCTTGTGCCCTATCTCTATTCATTAGAGATACTTGCTAATAGCAGTGGTAGGTGGGCCACATGCCATCATAGGCAACCTCATCGTACCAACCCCTCCATAAACTTAGTGAAGTCAGTCTGGAAACCAGTTAGGATTTTGCCCCTGCTGCTCCCCTTGGGAGGCTGTTTGACAACTTCACTCCTCTAATGGTTTGAAATCTTTGTCTAATTTCAAGCCTAAACTTGTTGCGGGCCAGTTTATATCCATTTGCTCTTGCGCCAACATTGGCACTTAACTTAAATAACTCCTCTCCCATCCTGGTGTTTATCTCTCTCGTGTATTTATAGAGGACAGTCATATCTCCCCTCAGCCCTTTTTTGGTTAGGATAAACAAGCCAAACTCTTTGTGTCTCACCTCATAAGGTAGGTTTTCCATTCCTCTGATCATTGTAGTAGCCCTTCTCTGCACCTGTCCCAATTTGAACTCATCTTTCTTAAACAGGGGAGACCAGAACTGTACACAGTTTTCCAGATGAGGTCTCACCAGTGCCTTGTATAATAGTATTAACATTTCCCTTTATCAATTGGAAATACCTTGCCTGATGCATCCTAGGATTGCATTAGCCTTTTTCATGGCCACATCACATTGATGGCTCATAGTCATTCTGTAATCAACCAATACAAGCAAGTCTTTCTCCTCTTCTGTTCATTCTAACTAATACATCTTCAGCATATAGCAAAAATTATTGCTGTTTGTCTGTAAATGTATGACCTTACACTTTTCACTATTGCTTTTCACCCCATTTCTATTGTTCCAGTTTTTAAGGTCATCCAAATCTTCTTATATAATATTCTGGTCCTCCTCTGTATTGGCATTACATCCCAACTTTGTTTCATCTGCAAATTTTTATTGGCACTCCCACTTTTTGTTTCATTAACATTAATGAAAATGTTAAATAAGATTGGTCCGAAAATCAATGCCTGAAGAACTCCACTAATACCCTCTCTCCAGCCCAACAGTTCACCTTTCAGCATGACCTGTTGTAGTTTTCCCTTTAACGAGTTCCTTACCCATCTTTCAATTCTTGGATTAATCCCCATCTTCTCCAATTTTACTAATAATTTCCCATGTAGAACTGTATCAAATACCTTACTGGACTCCCCAGTCCTTGGGTGCTGTCTGTTCAGGTAGGCAGGGTCCCTCTGCTTAAGCTGCTGAAAATGGCTGCCGACTCATGCAGCAGATCAGCTCCTGCTCTTTTGTAGTTTTTCAGTTCTGCTATCAGATGACTCACAAATCAGCCTTCTTGACTAAATAGACACAGGATCTGATCCAGTCTGGCAATTCCTATGTTCCAGGCAGGGGCGGCGCTAAGGTTTCTGCTGCCCCAAGCACGGCAATCAGGCAGCTTTCAGCGGCACACCCACAGGAAGTCCACTGGCCCCGCCGATTTGGCGGCATATCGGGCTCCAGCGGCTTCAGTTTACCTGCTGCAGCCATGCCACTGAAGTCTGCCTGACTGCCGTCAGGCTGCCCCCTGCGACTTGCTGCCCCAGACATGCGCTTGCTGCACTGGTGCCTGGAGCCGGCCCTGGTTCCAGGGTCCCAGCACCAAGGAAGGTGGTAGTTGCAACAGTCCACTGTCTTCCCTGTCGGAGGCCCACTAGAGACTAGGAACATGTTCAGTGTAGTTGCCAGTTAGAGATCTCTTTGGGGTTCAAGTATACTCAGAGTTTAAATGGAATGTTTGACCAGCCAGCCTCTAAGAAGCCCTGCTGAGCATGAGACAAGGACAATTTTCAGACGTTTATGATGCAGGCAAATCTGGGTGGATTTTCACATGGATTCCAGTGCTATTCCTCTTGCCAAACATCAGATCTCTTCTTCAAAGCATGGAAACACTAGAGATCTTAATTTTTAGGTGATAAATGTTGGAAAACTTACCTATTTTTCCTAGTCCCATTCTCAGAAATAGTAGAACTATTTTCACTGACATTTTGAGAAATCTACAACTTGAGGCAGAGAGAGTATGGGAAATTTCAGCATAAATTCATGCATTCCAAGTCCTGAAGTGACCATTGTGATCATCTGGTCTGATCTCCTGTATAACACAGGCTAGAGAACGTCCCTGAACTAATTCTTAGAGCATATATTTTAGAAAAACATCTGATCTGGATTTAAAAATTGTCAGTGATGGAGAATCCACTAAAACCCTTGGTAAATTGTTCCAATAGTTGATTATGTTGATAAAAATGTATGCTTTATTTACAGTCTGAATTTCTCAAGCTTCAGCTACAAGCCATTGGATCATGTTACACCAGAGGTGGGCAAACTATGGCCCGTAGGCCATATCCAGCCCATGGGACTGTCTTGCACTGCCCCTGAGCTCTCCAGGGAGGCTCCTCCCAGCCCCTCCCCTGCTGTGCCTCCACAGCCTCAGTATGCCATTGCAGCAGCACTCTGGGTGCTGGACTCCGCGCTCCCACGGGACAGTGCAGCTGTGTCATGTAAGGGGGCCAGGGCTGAAGCCAGAGGGTTGGATAAGGGGCAGGGAGTCCCAGGGGCAGGGGCTGTTGGATGGGGCAGAGGTTTTGGGGAGGGACGGTCAGGGGATGGGGAACGGGTGGGATTGGGAAGGGGGTGAGGTCCCGGGGGGGTGATTAGGGGCTGGGGGGGTCTCCGGAGGAGGCAGTCAGAGGACAAGGAGCAGGGGGGCCTAGATAGGGGGTGGGGTCCTGGAGAGGTGGTTAGAGGCATGGGGTCTCTGGAGGGGGTGGTCAGGGGACAAGAAGTGGGGAGGTTGGATGGGTCAGGGATTCTGAGGGGGAAGTCAGGGGGTGGGAAGATGGGAGGGGGCAGGGCCAGGCTGTTTGGGGAGGCACAGCCTTCCCTACCTGGCCTTCACGACAATTTTGCAACCCCAATGTGGCCCTCGGGCCAAAATGTTTGCACATCCCTGTGTTACACCCTTCTCTGATTGACTGAAGAGCCCATTATTAAATAGTTGTTCCCCATGTAGGTACTTTCAGACTTTAATCAAGTCACCCCTGAACCTTCTCTTTGTTAAGCTAAATAGATTGAGCTCTTTGAGTCTATCACTATAAGGTATATTTTCTGATCCTTTAATCATACTTGCTTGCTGCTTTTCTCTGAACTCTTTTGAATTTATCAACATCCTTGTTGAATTACAGACACCAGAACTACACATAGTAGTCTAGCAGTGGTTGCACCAGTGCCAAATATACCCATAAAATAACCTTTCTACTCCTACTCAATGTACCTCTTTATGCATCCTGTGATCACATTAGCTCTTTTGACCATAGCATCACATTGAGAATTCATGCTCAGCTGATTATCCACCACAACTGCCAAATATTTCTCAGAGTCAGTGCTTCCCAGGATAGAGACCCTCATTCTGTAAGTGTGGCCTATATTCCTAGTCTCGCTTGTAAATAACCATTTTTCTTCCTTTATGTTGTTGCTCTCTTTCCTTATTTCAAGACAGTTTTCGTGTTCTGTCATTCCCAAACTCCCATTCCCCGATGCACTCCCAATAAGACCAAGGTAATACTTTGTGCTATGTGGATAATTCTCTTCTCCTGCTATTGTCCAGTGCTTCTCATTATCTGACAACTTTTTGTGCCACCAGTCCAATGAGGCTAAACTTGAGTTCAAATAATGAATAGGAACCTTTTAGCTGAGCTCATTGATTTGAAATATTCAATGTTTCATATCCTTGATTGATCTCTTGTTTAGCCATGGGCATTGTAGGCCAGCCAGAGGCTCTTTGATTCTGTGTCTGCTTTTAGATTTATTTTCCTGACACACTGAAGTGTGACTGTATTGTGTACATGAGCTTATATTACATCCCAGACATCTCAGATAGCCTCATAAAACACCCAGGAATCATGAAGTTGAAACTATCAGTTTATCACATTAAAAATGAGACCTGGGCAAAGTGAATGTGCAGCTGTGTTTTGAATAGGCTGATGAATAGATATTCCTGGTGCCACAGGCTTAGAAGCTGTGCATTCAAGTTTGCCAGGTCAGGGGATCCAAGTGCCCATGCTTTAGGAGACTTTTACCTTCAGTACAGCAATAAACTGGAGTTTAATTAACACTGCACATTAAGGAACCAGGAATAATGGACTTCAGTAATGATGAGGTTCCAGTTTGTACATTATATTCAGGCCTGGGAACCTGGATACTAGGAAATACTGAGAAAAGAGAGACTTGAAGATGGAGATACAAAATGATCATGGGCTGAAAAAAGGGAGTGATGAGTTGTCTGATATATAGCTGCCATTGCAACCATTAATGGCTCATTTCTGGGCCACCATTGTATCTTTGCTACTCCATCTAAGGTTGCCATCTCTGAGATACAGAAAACTGGAACATTTGGAATGATCTTGAGGCCATTAAACTGGCCATCTGGCACTGAGTACTGAGCATACTGACAGATTTCTTAGGACATCTATCTCAAAAAAGAACAATCTGGAGAAAACCTGGACAGGTGGCAACGCTAACTTTGTCCCAGCCACTTTCTCTTAGGAATTAAGCTATGTCAGTAAACTATACAGAAGTAACATAACTTTCCTTCTCCTACCCCGGGGTCGGCACCACCATGTTGCATGACAGACACTTGACAAAACTGCCATAATTAGTGACAGACATTGGAGGAGGCAGTTATGTCATTCATTCATTCAATTTTTTGAAAAATTACCATGGACCTCAAAATTTTCCGTGTTTGTGTACAGACATGTTGCCGATCCCTGCTCCCACCTGATATAACCAGAAGTATTTCAAGTTGGAGTTAGAAACCCTGGACGAGATTCCCTGGCCTGGGATCTGTGACCAGTCAGCTAGGAGGATCATAACGATCCCTTCTGGGCATTAACATCTCAAAATCAATTTATGACACACTTCACACACAAAGGATAGGGCAAGCCTACTTATTGATTCTCTGTGACCTCTTTATTATTCTGCATTGCCAGCCACTGACACAGGCCAAATCTTGCAATAACTCATCTGTCCAGCTATCTCCTAACAGAGTCTATAGTAATGGTCCTGTTAACACCTCATGCTCAGTGGACTGGGACTCAATGTATGCCTACGAAGTGGATTCCGGTTAATCGGGCCGCTGGTTAATTGGGGCAGCCACTTAATTGGGACACATCACAAAGAACGGAAACAAAACGTCCCATTTTAGTTACTTCGGTTAATTGGGGCAGCCACTTAAGCGGGCCAAATTGTTCCGGTCCCGATGTGTCCCAATTAACCAGAATCCACTGTATCTTACCAAGAGATGGGAGATTACTGGCCCCTTCTGCTATGGTAACACTGAGGCTGTAACTATCTGGTCCTTGGCACTTGCTCATTCTCACACACACCAACATGAAACAGGCACAGGGTGGCAGGGCCCGGTTTCCCCTTGCACAGCCAGACTGGGTCCAGCACTTTCACATGCAGCCAGGCAGGGCCGAGCTCCCCACTATGCAGCCAGGTGGGGCTCAGGTCTCCCCAAACAGTCAGGCAGGGCCCAGCTTCATCCCATGCCAAGGGTGTCAATTAGGCGTGTGGGGGGGGGATCTACTGCCCCTCCCTCCCACTGAGTTTCATAGAGATGGTGTGCTCCCAGGGAGAGCTCTTAACTGCACCAGATTAGTGTGGAATGTGAGTTCTCCAGAGATGGTGCTTCTCCCAGCTTGTGTCCCTGGGGCAGGGAGTCAGTAGAAAAAGCTGGTAATTAAATTAAGAATCTGGAAGTTGTTAGATGAACCTGTAAAACAGGAATCCCTCTGCAGGGGGGAAGGTTGAAGAGAGAACATAGGGTACTCAGAAGAAATACAGCCAAGCCCTATGAGCGAAGGTTACATTCAGAAAAGAGGAAGATGTGAGGGGCATAAGTGGAAAAAAAGGGGCCAAAACACTGGGAGGGGATAGCAGTGGTATAGAGAAGTTCCCACTCTATTTGGGGTACTTATGTGGCCCCATCACCTTATTAGTATCTCAGCGACTCACATCACAACCCCTTGGTGAAGTAGAGCAGTGCTGTTATCCCCATTGTACAGATGGGACACTGAGGCACAGAGAAATTAATAGCCAGATTTTCAAAGGTATTTAGGCATCTAGAGGGATTTTCAAAAGCGCCTAGAAGATTAAGTGCTTTGTAAACTCCACTAGATGCCTAGCTGCATCTGTGGATGCCTATAAACTTTTGAAACTCTGTCCCTAATGCATTGGCCTGAGGTCATACAGGAAGTCCATGGGGAAGCGGGGGGAGTAGAATGCAGGTCTCTCAGGGCTAGATGACCACTGGACCAGCCTTTCTCTCTGCCGCATGCTGCAAAAAAGAAGCTTCTGAGGTATGGAAACAAAAACAAAAGGATAGTTTTCCGAGACTCCAGCAATTGGCCTCAGGTGATTGGGAAGGATGTCATGGTTAACAATATGAAAAACAGCACAGAGGTCAATAGGGATCAAGAAAGAAAGAGAATGAGAGTCAGATGAGTAGAGAATACTTAACCGCCAATGGGTGGCAAGTTCTGCCCCAGGCTGAGTTGTACAGGCAATTCCAGAACAAAGAACAGAAACTGCATTCACAGAGGCCATAAAGTCAATGATTATTGTCATGATTTGAGTTTTTCACTAAGCACCATCTGTGTGCTCAGCACTATTCAGAATATGCCAGAAAAGGAAGTCCCTGAGCCAATGCAAATATTTAAGTAAGTATGAAGTGTATAGTTATTGACCACACATATATCTATGAGTGGAGGCACTGATGGCAAGAGACATTTTACTTGATTAAGGACTAGAAGATTTGACCCTCCACCTTTCTTTCAAAGAGTTGCCCTGAATTCATGTGCCTGTTTATTTTCCTTTCCTGTCTGTAGTGGCTCTGATATACCTCAGGAGTCTCAATTTTTTCTTCGTGTTTGATTTAAAATATTCTCCTGTGTAAACTGCAACTTAATCACTGTAGTGTTGTGTTTAAGACCTGTCCGAAAAGTAACTAGCCTTTAAACAGAAGTGAAAGCAGTGTTGCCAAGTCTCATGATTTTTTCATGAATCTCATGATAATTATTGTTTTCCTTAAAGCCCCAGCTCCTGGAGTCAATTATGTGATTATTTTAGCCTTCATCCTTAAAGAAAAATGAACCTCTTGTGGTTGTGGAGAAAACTTCAAAATGTGACCCCAATGCTCCTTAAAGGCTCAAAAAGCAGAATGTAAATTTAAAAAACACATGCTATTATTTTTACATAATCTCATTATATTAAAGCCAATCTAATGATTTTTGGTGAGCCTGATTCTTGATTGTTGAACCTTTGGGAATGACAATACTATGAAAGTGACTTGACAGTGTCAGTTTCACTAATGTTTAAAGTAATTTTCTAACATGTTATTATTTGTAGTGGGGTAACACCCCTAGAGCCCCAACCAGGTGCAGTATAAACTCACAGGACATTGCCTTAATAGAATTTTTCCGAAAGTTAAAGGATGTATTCCAAACTTGAAGAACTGCAAAAAAGGGATTGAAAGTAATGTAGATTTTTCTACAGTTGTTTCAATTGTTGTATTCAAGACTCAGTAACAAGGAGTATACATTAGAATTTTAAACTTAACCAGTGTCCCTAAAGTGACTTGATACAAGATATCAGAACATGTTTGTATTAGAGCTGAATGGGTCTAATATTTATTAATTTTCTTTCTTTATATAGGAATTAGAAATTATTATCTGACAGGAACACTATATCTAAGTTACTATCTGCAAAACAAACAAAAAAGAGTTTTCAGGTGCCCAAGTAGCCTCTGGAATAGCAGTTAAAATGCCCCTCTCCCTCCTTCCCCCTCTTCCCCCCAAAAAGAAAAAACAACAGAATCCTGAAATGGAGCCACAGAAAGTCAGGGAGGACTCAGCTCCCTCCACACAGCCAGGCAGGGCCCAAATCCTCCTCCCCCACACACAGTCCGGCAGGGCCCAGCTCCTGCCACACACAGCCAGTCAGGCTCAGCTGTCCCCACCCACAACTAGTCAGGGCCCAGTTCCCCCCACACCAAGCCAGGCAGGGCCCAGTCCCCTCCATGCATAAACAGTTCCCCACAGCCAAAAAAGGCCCAGCTCCTCCCCCTCATCCCCCAGCCAGGTAAAGCCCTGCTCTCCCCGCACATTCAGCCAAGCAGTGCCCAAATCTCCTCCACCCACAGCCAGGCAAGGCCCAACTTTCCCCACCCACAGCCAGGCAAGGCCCCGCTCCTCCCACCCACAGCCAGGTAGGGCCCAGCTCCCCTCCACATCTCATCTTCATGTGCATTCATTCAGGGCCTGGCTCACTATCACACTCAGCAAGCCCTGGAACACATTCATGTGTAGTGCAAGGAGATCTGTCTTGTTTGTCATTGGTCTCCCATCAGGAAGGTCTCTAAGTGGCTCTTTTGTCTATGTTGAGCACAAGTACACAGTTCAGACTCCCACAAGCCCTGCTTCCTTCACATTCTGGCTGCTGCGTGGAAGCCAGCTTGCTGGAGCCTTTTGTTCATTTATTCTTCTCATTTGTGATTCTGTCCCTGTGCAAGAGAATGGAGAGGCTTTATCAATGCAATGGGTCAAGCACGACACTCTCTGTGTTTGCTCTGTGCTGACAGCTGGAATACACAGCATTTGGAAGGTGACTGCAACAAGTCACACTCTGGATGTAATTTGATTTAGGGCTAGTCTCCGCTGCTGCCATGGCCGCCCCTTCCACTGGCAAGAAAGATCAGGGGGAAAAAAAGGGTAAGGGCCCCGCTCGGAAGACAACACCTCCCGCGGGTGGGGCCACCCCTCCCGCCGCGGCTTTGACGTCTGCCGCGGCCCCTCCTTTCCCTGCCGTCCCTTCCACCAGCTCTGCAGGCCCTCAAGCCCGCAGAGTGTAGGCCCAGGTGGCCGCCGCCCCGCCGCTGCGTGCTTCTGCACAGCCTGCTCCGACCGCCGCCTCTGCTACCATCTCTAGAGGCCGTGGCCCCTTCCACTCGCTCACCAGGAGGCACGGCATCCGCTGCCACCTCGTGCCAGCCTCGCATCATGCCGAGACCTACGCGCGAGCGCTGGCGTGGGTGGTGGGGCCCACGGCCATTGTGGCGGCCTCCAAGATGTACGGGAAGATGGTGTTCTTCCTGGCATCGGAGGCCGTCGCCCAGGAGGCGGTGGAGAAGGGCATGACGGTTGGGGGTGTGTTTGTTCCCTTGGAGCCCCTGGAGGACCTGGGCGTACGGGCGGTTTTGACCTCCGTCCCGCCCTGCCTCCCTAACACAGCCCTACTACCCGCCCTCTCCACCCTGGAGAAACCCATCTCCATCATCACCCCTCTCTCCTCGGGCTACAAGGACCCCGCCCTCTGCCACGTTCTGTCCTTCCGCCGGCAGGTACAGCTTCAAGTGCCGCCAGTGGCCCGTGGCGAGGTGTCCCTGGAGAGCTCCTTTTTGGTGCCTACCAGGGGATCCACTACCGGGTGCACTATTCCACAGGGGAGGCCCGGTGCTTCCTCTGCCATGCAATGGGGTACGTCTGGAGGGACTGCCTCCTGGCCCGGCCTGAAAGGGAGCTCGGGACCCCCGAGACCCGGGAGGGTGCTGGCCCTGTCATCGCTGGCGACCCTGGTGGCCTGGTCGCCACCGCCGCTGCTGCTGCTCCTCCTTCTGAGGGAGTGAGGGCGATGGGGTCCTTGCTAGCTGAGAGAGAGGGCCCGCCCCAGGGGGAGGTTTCCCCTTCCCTTGTTGTTCCTCCCCAAGATCCGGAACCCTCACCCCCTGGCCCTGCCCTTATTGACCGGCCCTCCGCCTCCACCTCCACCTTGGAGGGCTGGGTGCTCGTCCGGGGGAAACGCGGTGCCCGCAAATCGCAGGCCCGCTCCCTCCCCTCCCATGAGGAGGGAGAGGAGGCCTCGCGAAAGTTGCTACAGGGGGCTGCCGATATAACATCCTCCGCCCCGACCCTGGACGGAGCCCAGCAGAAGGAGCTGGCTGCCGTGGCTACGGCAGCGGACGGAGGTGACCCCGTCCCCTCTGGTAACCCTTCCTGTGAGGGGGCTGATGTGGGAGCCTCTCCAGCCCCGGAACCATCAGCACCCCCCGCCACTGTTGCCACCGACACCGGAGTGGTTGTTGCCCCAATTCCTGGCGGAGAGGCTGCCGAGGCCGCAGAGCCCACTCTCCCTTCCATATATGATGAAATCGAGGCCCTGGGTCTGACCCCGTTTACACAGGGGGAGGACGACCCTCCACCATGGGACCTTGATCCGGCTGTGCCTTTGCTTCCGCCGCCCCCATGTCCCATATCCCCAACCACAGCCCCCGACCTGGTCTTTGGGGCACCCCGACCCTTTCCACCTGCTCAGCCACTGACGGCGCTACAGTGCAGACTGCCGAGCCCCTCGAGGCGACGGCCGAGGCCAAGCAGTCGGGCCCCGGGTCAGTGGGTGCACCCTCCACCAATGAGGCCGAGCAGTTGGCTTCCCATTCGGAGGGGGACTCTGGTACAGTATCCATTGTATCGCCTGCGCCCAGCATCGAGGAAGGACCCCCTCCCGCTCCGACTCCCCAAACCCATCTTGAGGTCAAGAGGAGCCGCACCCTGGCAGCTCGGCTGCCAGGGACCCTGTTATTATCAATGTTCTCACCCCCTCCATTGACCCGACCCTGACATTGACCCCTGTTCCTGACCCTGTCCCCTACCCCGAACAAGGCCCATCCATTGACCCTGATCCCAGTTCCCTCCCTACCCCCTCGCCCGGCCCAATCTCAGCCCCTGTTCCTGCCCCGGTCCCAGCCCCTGCTCCTAACCCAACCTCGGCCTTAGTCCTGACCCTTGCTCCCGTCCCCTCCCCTGCTCCCTTGGAATCGTCTGCCCCAAGTCCCTCCATTTCCACTGTCATTGCCACCCCTGAGGTTGTCTCGCTTTCACACCACGCGGACAATTCTCAGGGGGTGGTTCTTGTGTCTCCCTTCCCTGTGGTACTCGGGGCTGCACTACTCCCTCCGCCGCCCGCTTCCATGCCAGGGATGGAGACGGGCTGCCCGGCGCAATTGCGCCGGGCTCCCGCATTTGTTTCATCCGTCTCTGTAGGCCGCAAAGTCGCTTCAGGGGCCCCGCCAGAGGGCGGCGGCCGCTTGACTGCCGCGTCCCCCTCAGCGCTGAGGGATGAGCTGCGCCGCTTCCTCCAGGACACCTGTGGTTCCAAGTATAAGGTGCAGCTTGCCCTCCAGTGCTGGGGGGACTTCCACCTCGTTCTCCAGGCCGTGAAGGCCCTTTTGGGGGAGGGGGTAGGGGCCAGGAGGCAGAAAGTGGCGGCCTTCCAGCAGGCCCGTCATTTCCGCAACTCCCTGCTCACCTTCAGGGTTGAGCACGGGCTGTTGCGGGGCTCGCTGGGAGCTGCCCACTCCTCTGCCCGTGAGGATTCACCCCAGCCCTCAGAATGAAATTTATGACCTTTGCCACCTTAAACACCCAAGGCTGTAGGGTGGGTATCCGCAGGAGCCAGGTGCTCTCCTTCCTTCAGGAGTGGGGTACTCTGTGGTCTTCCTGCAGGAGACCCACATGGCTCCAGCCGTTGAGGCTAGCTGACGGCTGGTGTGTAGGGATGGGGCTTACTTTAGCCACCTCAGCGCCCGTTCGGCTGGGGTGGCTACCCTGTT
Source organism: Dermatemys mawii (assembly GCA_007922305.1). Lineage (NCBI taxonomy): Eukaryota > Metazoa > Chordata > Testudines > Dermatemydidae > Dermatemys > Dermatemys mawii. The sequence continues at coordinate 664,201 of ML677410.1, forward strand.
CTCCTCCGGGCTACGGCCTGAGGTGCTGGGGTTCGCCGAGGTTGTGCCGGGCCGCCTCCTGCATGTCCGGGCCCACGGGGAAGGCATAGTCCTTAATCTTGTCAATGTCTATGCCTCAAACGTGGGCCCGGAATGAGTGCAGTTGTTCCAGAAGGGGGCGGCCTTCCTCGGCACCCTGAATCCTCACGAGTGCCTGGTCCTGGGCAGGGACTTCAACACCACCCTTGAGGATCAGGACCGCTCAGGACTCGAGAGTTCCCAGACAGCCGCGGGCGTCCTCAGGGAGATCGTCGACCATCACTCCCTGGTGGACGTCTGGTGCGCCCACAACCCGGACGATCGTGTCACCTACACTTATGTCCGGGTGGGAGAAGATCAGTCCAGCTACTCCCAGATAGACTGCCTCTATTTTTCCCGGTTCCATCTGGTGGCAGCCCACGCCTCCGGCGTCCGGCCGGCCCTGTTCTCGGATCACCACTTGGTGACTGTGACGGCCTCTCTGAGTTCGGAGAGGCCGGGGCCGGCCTATTGGTATTTTAACAACAGTCTGCTGGAGGACGCGGGCTTCGTGGTGGCCTTCTGGGACTTTTGGCTGGCCTGGCGGGAGCAGCGGCGTTCCTTCCCCTCGGCGAGGTGGTGGTGGGACGTGGGGAAGGTGCGCGCCCGGCTCTTCTGCAGCAACTACACCTGGGGCGCCAGCCGGCAGAAGGATGCAGTGATGGAGCAGCTGGAGCAGGAGGTCTTGGAGCTAGAGAGGCATCTGGCCTCCGGCCCCGAGGACCCACCCCTCCGTGCAGTGTACCGGAGAGAAGCGGGAGGAGCTCCGGGCCCTGGAGGACCGCCGGGCCCGGGGCGCGTTTGTTCGACCCTGCATCTGTCTCCTTCGGGAGATGGATTGCAGCTCTCACTTCTTCTATGCCCTGGAGAAAAGGAGGGGGGCCAAAAAGCACGTCACCTGCCTCCTGGCGGAGGACGGCACCCCCCTCACGGATCCAGAGGAGATGCGTGGAAGGGCCAGGGCCTTCTACACCAGCCTTTTCTCCCCGGATCCAACCAACGCCGAAGCCCGCAGGATGCTCTGGACCCAACTCCCGACAGTCAGCGCGGGCGACCGACACCAGCTGGAGCTGCCTCTCTCTCTGGCTGAGCTCTTGGCCGCCCTCCATCTCATGCCACCAACAAGTCTCCGGGTCTGGATGGGCTGACCGTGGAGTTCTACCGCGTGTTCTGGGACGTCCTCGGCCCGGACCTCGTCATCGTCTGGGCTGAGTCCTTGCAAAGCCGGGTCCTCCCTCTCTCGTGCAGGCGAGACATGCTTGCCTTATTGCCGAAGAAGGGGGGACCTCCGCGATCTCCGGAATTGGCATCACATCTCGCTCCTCAGCATGGACTACAAGGTCGTAGCAAAAGCCCTTTCACTGCGGCTGAAGTCCGTGCTGGTGGACATGGTCCATCCTGACCAGACCTACATGGTCCCAGGCCGTACCATCTTTGATAACTTGTATTTGGTATGGGACCTTTTGGAGCTAGGGTGTAGGGATGGTCTGTCATTTGTCCTCCTGTCCCTGGACCAGGAGAAGGCGTTCGACAGGATGGACCACGGGTATCTCCTGGGCACTCTGCGGGCATTCAGTTTCAGCCCCCAGTTTGTGGGTTTTCTCCGGGTGCTGTACGCCGATGCGGAGTGTCTGGTCAGGCTCAACTGGACCCTGACCGAGCCAGTCAGCTTTGAGCGGGAAGTACGGCAGGGGTGCCCCCTCTCGGGCCAGCTGTATGCTCTGGTGATCGAGCCCTTCCTCTGTCTCTTCCGACAGAGGTTGACGGGGTTGGTGCTCTGGGAGCCGGAGCTGCGGCTGGTCCTGTTGGCGTACACCGACGATGTACTCCTCGTGGTCCAGGACCCGGGCGACCTCGTGTGGGTGGAGGCCTGCCAAGCCGTGTACTCGGTGGCCTCCTCTGCCCGGGTCAACTGGGTCAAGAGCTCTGGCTTGGTGGTCAGGGACGGGTGGCAGGTCAGCTCCCTCCCACCCGCGCTTCAAGCCATTTGGTGGAGTGCGGGTCCGCTGCTCTATCTGGGTGTTTATCTCTCCACCACGCATCCTTCTCTGCCGGAAAACTGGCAGGATTTGGAGGGCAGGGTGGATGAGCGGGTGTGGAGATGGTCAGGACTGCTCCGGTGTCTCTCCCTCCGAGGGAGAGTGCTGGTGCTGAACCAGCTGGTCCTGTCCATGCTCTGGCACCGGCTCAACACCCTGAGCCCAGCCCCGGGGATCCTGGCCAGGCTCCAGAGGATGGCCCTGGAGTTCTTCTGGCCAGGACTGCACTGGGTCTCTGCAAGGGTTCTGAGTCTCCCTCTGGAGGAAGGACAGGGCCTGATCTGCCTGCGCAGCCAGGTCCACGTCTTCCACCTCCAGGCCCTGCAGAGACTCCTTTATGGTGTGGGTAGTCCAGCGTGGAGCACGTTGGCACACGCCTTCCTCCGCCGCCTCCGGGGGCTCCGATATGACCGGCAGCTCTTTTTTCTCCACTCGAGGGGTCTTCCGCAAGATCTCTCAGAGCTGCCGGTCTTCTACCAGGACCTCCTCCGGACCTGGAAGCTCTTTGAGGCGACCAGGTCCCTTGTGGCCACCGCGGGAGAGGATCTCCTCGCAGAGCCCTTGCTACACAATCCTGACCTCCATGTGCAGGTGGCGGAGTCTCCCTTGGTGTGCCAGAGGCTGGTTCTGGCAGAAACCATTAGGCTTGGAGACCTCCTGGACTATGACAGGTGGGACTGGGTGGATCCCCATGTGCTTGCACGACACATGGGGCTCTCCACCCTCGGGACCCCCTTGCGCATACTCCAGGAGGTGGGGGATGCCCTGTCTCCCGTCTCTCTCGGCTTCCTGCTACAGGGCCTGTGAGAGGGTTCTCCCCGCCCACCCCTCACCCCGGGCCCTCCAGAATTAGTACTCGGGCCCCTGTTTCGCGAGCCCTCCTGGCCTCCCCACTCCTACACCCCGAGCCGGCTGCATGCTCTGCAGCCAGTTTCGTTCCGAACCGCGCCGAGGAACCATCTCTACGCCCTTGTGCTCCACACGTTTCATTTCCTCACCCTCGCGTCCCGCCCCGACACCAAGTGGTGGGTCTATCTCCCACCAAGAGAGGGTGAGAGGCCCTGGTGGGCCAGTCTCTACTCCACATTAATTCCATGGTCTGCCGGGGATATTAGTTGGCGGCTCCTTCATGGAGCAGTGAGCATGGGCGTGTACCTGGCGCGGTTCACCCCCATACCTGCAGACTTTCCCTTCTGCAGCGTGAGGGAGAACCTGGGGCATGCCTATCTCGAGTGCGCCAGGTTGCAGCCCCTACTCCGGCTCCTACAGAACCTCTTATTGCGGTTCTGGCTGCACTTTTTTCCACACCTCTTCATTTTTGCACACCCCATCCGTGGCCCCACAAAGTCGCGAGACCTCCTCGTCAGCCTCCTCCTGGCCCTGGCTAAAGTCGCCATCTACACTACCAGGAGGAGGATGCAAGACGACGGGGAGCTCTGCGACTGTGGGGCCTATTTCCGGTCGTCCCTGATATCTCACATCCGTGCAGAGTTCCACTGGGCGGCATCCACTGGCTCCCTCGACAGCTTTGGGGAGCAGTGGGCGCTGTGTGGGGTTCTCTGCTCAGTGACCCCGTCTGGTACCCTCGTTTTACACCTCTGATCCCCACTCCCGTCCCTGTTTTCTTCATTCGTTGTTCCCCGTAACTAGCTGAACCCGGGTCCAGTGTCCCTCCCGCTTGGCTGGGGGAGGGGCTTTAGAAGTGGGCGGGCTCGCACTCGCCCACATCCTGGGATTACAATATAGGCCCCCTACAGTCTGGGAAACACAAACCAAACAAAAACACCACCACCCACAGCAAAACAAATCCCCAAAGAGCAACACAACACAAACTCCCCTTACAAACTCCCCTTGCAACACAACACAAACTCCCCTTGAAAACTCCCCTTGCAACACAACACAAACTCCCCTTGCAAACTCCCACTCAAACTCCCTTTTTTATAGCTCTGTTGACTGCACTGCTGCAGTCATTGGCAGTCCAACATCCAGTCAAGAGTTTCAGGGGTGGAAAGGGGTTCAAGGGAGTTATCCTGCAATCATGGAAAAAATGTTTCTGGAGATAGAGTTGCCAACTTTCTAACAGGAAAAAACAAAACACCCTAGCCCCTCCCCCTTTCTAAGGCCATACCTGCTGGTCCCCTCCTTCCCTGAGGCCTTGCCCCCAACCCACTACATTACCCCTCCCTTGATGGCCCGCTGTCCCCCACCCTCACTCACTTTCACTGGGCTGAAGCAGGGGGTGCAGGGTGAGATTTTGGGGTGGGGCCAGAAATGAAGGGTTCAAGATATGGGAGGGGGCTCTGGGATGGGACAGGGGGCTCCAGACTGGGGTTCAGGTTATGGGAGGAGGCTCTGGGATATGGCAGGCAGTTGGTGGGGGTGCTGAGGAATCCATCTGGGGGTGCAGCTCTGGGATGGGGCTGTAGATGAGGGGTTTGGGGTGTAGGAGGGGGCTCCAGACTAGGGGGTGGGGTTCAGGGTGTGGGATGATCTCTGGGCTGAGGCAGTGAAGATCATCTAGTCCAGCCCTCTGCTCAAAGCAGGACCAATCCCCAACTAGCACTTTGTCAAGCCTGACCTTAAAAACCTCTAAGGAAGGAGATTCTACCATCTCCCTGGGTAACCCATTCCAGTGCTTTACCCCCCGCCCCTAGTGAAAATGTTTGTCCTAATATCCAACCTAAACTTTCTCCACTGCAACTTGAGACCATTACTCCTTGTTCTGTCATCTGCTACCACTGAGAACAGTTTAGATCCATCTTCTTTGAAACCCCCTTTCAGGTAGCTGAAAGCAGTTATCAAATCTCCTCTGTCTTCTCTTCTGTAGACTAAACAATCCCAGTTCCCTCAGCCTCTCCTCATAAGTCATGTGCTCCAGCCCCCTTATCATTTTTTTTGCCCTCCTCCGGACTCTTTCCAATTTTTCCACATCCTTCTTGTAGTGTGGGGCCCAAAACTGGACACAGTACTCCAGATGAGGCTTCACCAATGTTGAATATAGGGGAATGATCACATCCCTCGATCTGCTAGCAATGCCCCTACTTATACAGCCCAAAATGCCGTTAGCCTTCTTGGCAACAAGGGCACACTGTTGACTCGTATCCAGCTTCTCATCCACTGTAACCCGTAGGCTCTTTTCTGCAGAACTGCTGCGTAACCATTCACTCCCTAGTCTGTAGCAGTGCATGGGATTCTTCCATCCTAAGTGCAGGACTCTGCACTTGTCCTTGTTGAATCTCATCAAATTTCTTTTGGCTCAATTCTCTAATTGTCTAGGTCCCTCTGTATCCTATCCCTACCCTCCAGTGTATCTACCACTCCTCCCAGTTTAGTGTCATCTGCAAACTTGCTGTCTCACAGGCACTGCCCCCACAGCTCCAATGGGAGTCTAGAGCCGGTGCTTGGGGCGGGGGCAGTGTGTGGAGTCTTGTGGCCCCTCCACCTAGGAGCTGGATCTGCTGGCTGCTTCTGGGACACAGCGCAGAGCCAGGACATGTATGGACTAGCCTGCCTTAACTCTGCAGCACAGCCAACTGGACTTTTAATGGTCCAATTGGTGCTGCTGACCAGAGCTCTCAGTGGAGAAAGAAGTGGTTCAGGACTATTTAGAAAAGCTGGACGAGCACAAGTCCATGGGGCCAGATGCACTGCATCTGAGGGTGTTAAAGGAATTGGTGGATGTGGTTGCAGAGCCATTGGCCATTATCTCCTGGGGATCGGGGGAGGTTCTGGATGACTGGAAAAAGGCTAATGTAGTGCCCATCTTTAGAAAAGGGAAGTAGGAGGATCTGGGGAACTACAGGCCAGTCAGCCTCACCTCAGTCCCTAGCATTCGACTGCCAATACTGGACAGATCTGTGGAATTAGCCCTGAATCACCAGCAGTCCAGCACTTTGACTCAGTCAGTAAAAGCAGAAAGGTAGATCTGGGCAGAATTGGTCCAACGATTTGTTGCAAATAATATTTATTGTGAATTTAGCCCTCTGTTCTCTTCACAAATCCTAATTTCTGCTAACTTACTTGTTATCTGAATGTATTTGATAAATATTTTGGATGAGCAATTTTCAGAATCCTGAGTTTTTACAAACTGTTCACTTCAGTTATGCACTATTTGTTATTTATGCTGTAGGACTGGTCACCATAATCAGATGTTTTTGCTTTCTGACTGGATGAATGAAACATTTTAAACAGGAGAAGAATGAATGAATGATGGATTGCAGATAGCAATTTACAGAGTTTGTGATCTACAGTTATGAACCAATAATCTTTTATGCTTAAATTCATGAAACTGGGTATTTACAAACCTTTTCATGAAAACCCTGGCTTTATCTGAATAGTGTATTTCACAGTTACAAACAATGTGACCCCACAAACAGCAACAAAGCAAAGCTGGTCTGCTTATTTGCAAGAATATTTGCAAATCTGCTTTTTCATTATTTGACCAGCTTTAGTTCAGTGGAATGAGCCTTCAGGTGCAGAGAATTCAGCACTGGGATAATGGCCTCTTGCTAATAGAAAACACCAACATATCCTACAGCATGTGCCTAGCATGCTTGTGACTCTGTATAGATAATAATACAGAATAACAACACCACACACAATGCAGCATCAGTTTTGTGTTTGGAATACTGCAGTATGTAATCCCATGTAGTGAAGTGGAGTGGCTTTTCACTGAGCCACAGTGGGAGGAATCACTCTCTGAGTCATGCTGGGCTCGCCCCACATGCTGGAAACTAAGGAGCAGGACAGGAAGTATAAGAGGTGAGGCCTCTAGTCCCATTGAGCCTGAGACAGTGAAGAAGACAGGTGTCCCAAACCTGCTGTAGGCCTTGGGTTCTGCTACTGAGCTGAGGAGCACCCTGACCTCAGAGGAAGCCGAGATCAGAGAACACCAACCAGGATTGCCAGTGGTTGAATACCCCGATGAAACAGAGGACCCATGGACTACAGAACCCCTCACCTAGATGCGGGTAGGAAGTAGTACAGGGAAAGCAGATTTTATTGTGGTTTTGCTATTAGAACCCAAGTCAGGGTGTTGAAGTGGGATCTCGGCTGACCCAGTGGGCTCTGGGCTGGGACATGGTCTGCCTGTCCCTCCCTTTACTTATGCAAAGTACTGTTAATATTTCTAGCTATATTGTGTTTAATTTTTCATGGATTACATCCAATGTTTTTCTCCCATTGGGGCATATCCGGGAGCAACTTTCTGTGATCTGGAAAAATGTCTCCTCCTTTCAGGGGAGGGATAGCTCAGTTGTTTGAGCATTGGTCTGCTAAACACATCGTTGTGAGCTCAATCCTTGAGGGGACCATTTAGGGATCTGGGGCAAAAAATCTGTCAGCAGACAGTACTGGGTCCTGCTAGTGTAGGCAGGGGACTGGGTTCAATGACCTTTCAAGGTCCTTCCATCTCTATGAGATAGGTATATCTCCTTTACTGTGTTGCAGCACACATTTAATCTAAAGAAAGCTGCCTTTGTCACAGCCATCCAGGTGGGGCATCTATGTCAACAAGCAGATGTGTCATGATGTGTTACTAATAAAGCCAAAAACCACTACAGGCTTATATATGCTATTGTTGCTGCTCTAATAATCTTGTTTTTGCTATATTGCTATGCATGTAGAAGGCCAATGGTGACATAAGACACAGTATTAGAGGGAGGGTAAAGACCTAAGTGGTGACCCCTTGCAATGGGATGTTAATTCAGGGTCAAGGGGGAAATATCACAGAAAAAATTGCCCCCCTTAAGGTTCCCTGGGTCAGCACCAGCGCTGTATATTGCTAATGCTTTTATATGTATTGAAATGTAGGTTGAGAAGGGTTAAAGGTGTAAGTGTGGCGTGGAAGATTCCTTTGCAGGTTGCTAGAGGCTGAAGGCGGAAGAAGGGAGAAAGAAACAGGTTAACTCGACAATTCAGCCATGCCCAAAAATAAAAAACTGACTGCTGCTCAAGGCCAGCTCACACAAACATGCTCTCTCTGTGTGCCAAGCAGCCAAAAGCCTGTGTCTCAATCCTGGCCAGCCGTAAAAAATAAAAACTAAAACAAACAAAGCTAAAGGGATTGCAAAACTAGCAAAATTGGAAAGGTTGGCAAAGAGAAAATCAACAGTCTGTCTCACGACCCTGAAGCTGGTGTATTGTAAGAAAGTTGAGGGAGCTATGAAAAGTCAGTCCAGACTGGAGCAAAGAGCAGAGAGCACGGGGGACAAGGGGAGGCCCCTTGATGAAACGCCCCCAGAAGAACCCAGGGCTTAAAGCCCCCCTAATAGCTAAAGCAAGTCGGAGATCTACAGCAGACCCCAAACTAGCTGTGCACAGAGCAGAACTCTTGTTCACCCTTCCCCATTTTCGTTTTGGGTCATGAGAGTGGGTTAGGGCTCAGGCACTAATGCTTTCTTCCTCCTTCTGAGTGACGTGAGGTGCATCCGGCACTCACTGCTGTTGTTTAAAGAATAAAGCTTTAAACGTAGCCACTTCCTATGCTCCATCATCTCCTCCCCTAAATATCCTCCGGCCTCAGCCTGATCACCTAAAGCCCTGGGCAAATTGTTAACATAAATCTCTCACACCTGGAACTTGATACACCAATTCCCTGATACTGGATGATGCCCCAGTGATGTAGTGAGGTGGAGTGGCCTCCCACAGAGCCAGATCTGAAGGGATGATTGCTAACCCACTACATCCCGTCATCTTACTATTGTAACTCTCACCACACTTTTACTCTATGCTTTTACCTCAGGTCTTGAAATTCCTGAGCATTTCCAAAGAATGAATAAATGGATCTTCACCACACTCTCAGGAGACAGAGAAGTATGATTTTCCTTCATTTACAGATGGAGAACATTGAGGCATAAAGAGATGCCGCAACCTACCCCAGGTCACACACAGAGTAGGTGACAGAGCCAGTAATTCAACACAGATCTCCTGAGCAGTGCCTCCACCACAAGACTAACCTTCCTACTGCACTTTTCTAGCCTATTGTTGCTATTTGTTATATAATTTACCTGTAAGCTCCCGAGTTCATGGGCTTGGTTTATTATTTGTTCTTTAACATACTGTAACAGTGCTGGTTCTGGCAGGACCCAACTGAGAGTGCCAGTTCAGGACAATTGCTTCAAGCAGGGCAGTTACAGCCCAAGGCTGGGGTTTTTCCACCTCTGAGGCAAACCAAACCAGCCAAACAGAAAAGACTTTGGGTTTACCCCTCTGACTAACCACAAGTCATACAAGCAACTCCCTTAGACACTCCAGTTTCCCAGTATCACCACCAGTGCCTCTCATTATGGGGATGTCTGGTTATGAAAATCAACACCTCAGTAAAAGAAAAAGGTTCTCCAGATCCCAAAGGACCAAGCCCCAGACCTAGGTCAATATACTGTGGAAGTAGGAAAAGAAAGAGAGGGTTTAAGTAGACATTTTAAGTTGTCAGAGACAAAGCAACTGTCAGGCTAAGTACTAGCCTACCATCGCAAGACCTGTAGAAGCAGAGCTTAGGTCAGAAGCAAGTGGAAAACAGCAGAATAGTCAGCAGAATAGTCAGAGTGACCTAGCCTTGAGATAATGATGTTTTGAGATAAGTAGCAAGAAAATACTTTAATAGGAGGACATAATATGAACAAACTGCAGATGTTTTTATATTAATGCACGTCACAAAGGAGTATAAATATTTGGGTGAAATTGCTTGTACTTTGAAGAAAGTGAGGCAGAGATGCTCTCTGCAAGCTGTGTTCTTCCCCTGCAATTGCTTGAAATAAAGCAGTCTCTGACTTATATCCAACCTGAGAGTGAGTGTAGCAAAGTGGCGACTCACCCTGCGGCGCCTCCTGCTGGTCATCCAGGGAATTCCCAGCTTCTGGAGCACCCTCTGCAGGCCAACGTCCCACTTGCTACTGGCCCCGTGTCCTTCCCTGGACCCCAGTGCCCTCTTCCCTGGGGTGCTGTACCCCTGCAGTAACCCCACAGTCTAGCTCTGGGTCCCCCCATCCCTGGGGAACCCTCACCCACTATCCCCACCTTGCCTCAGTCTAGGCAACTGCCAGTCACCCCTTACCCCTGTTCACTGGGGCAGACTGCAATATAATTTCCACTCATCACTGGCAAAGAGGGTTTGGCCTGCTGCCTCTGCCACTGTAGCCATGGATTGCCCCCTGCAACCCCACTGCCTTTTGTTGGGCTGTCCCCTAGGCCCTGCAGCCTGGAGGTTTCCAGGCCAGAGCTCCCCCATCGCCTCTTGCCTTGCCCCAGCCCTGCTCCACTCTAGGTACCCTGTCAAGCTCCCCAGCAGCCAGGCCTGTCTACCTCCACAGAAAGAGATGACAATGTCTCTGTCAGGCTTGGAACTCTGGGCTTTTTTATCAGGGCCAGCTGGGCCCTAATTGACCCAGCCACAGCTGTGGCTGCTCTGACTTCAGCTGCCTTTCCCTTGCCAGAGCCCTCTGCAGGGCTGTTTTAAGCCCTTTTTTGCAGGAGTGGGGCAGCTGCCCCACTACAGTGAGGACTCAGTTTTTCCTCCACAATACAAATCTGATCTTTCCCACAAATCATGCTGTTTCCAATCCTTTAGAATCTAAAATCTAAAGGTTTATTTATAAAAGGAAAAAGATATGGGTGAGAGCTAGAATTGGTTAAATTAAAGCAGTTACATACAGTAATGGCAAAGTTCTTGGTCCAGGCTAGTAGCAGTGATAGAATAAACTGCAGATTCAAATTAAGTCTCTGGAGCAGGGGTCTTCAAACTTTTTTGGCCGCACACCCCTAGTAGGAAAAAAAATTGAGCAGGCACCCCCATGGGGAAGCCCCTCCCTACCCTGCCCCCTTCACTCTCTTCCCCATCCACTCCCTCCCACCTCCTGCCTGACTGCCCCCCTCAGAATGCTCCCTCCTTGTCCCCTAACTGCCCCCCTGGAGTCGGTTCTGCTGGTCCCGGCGTGCGAGTCCAGGTCTCAGCCATGGCGCCCGGTGCCCGGGGCCGGGTCTCAGCCCCGGCTCCTGGCTCCCAGCTCCCAGGGCCAAGTTTCAGCCGTGGTGTGGTGCCCGAGGCTGGGGCCAGGTTTCAGCCTTGGTGCCCAGCTCCTGGGGCCAGGCCCCCACGACCCCCTGTGGGTGGTCTCATGCACCCCCTGAGGTGCGTGCACCCCAGGTTGCCAACCACTGCTCTGGAGTACAGTACATCCACAGCTGGGATGGGTCATCAGTCTTTTGTGTAGAGCTTCAGTTTGTAGCAACGTCCCTCCAGAGGTAAGAAACAGGATTAAAGATAAGATGGAAATGAGGCATCATCCTTTTATAGTCTTTTCCAAGTGTAAGGACACCTCTTTGCTCTTACTGTGGAAAATTACAGCAAAATGGAGCCTGGAGTCACATGAGCAAGTCCCTGCATACCTTGCTGATTCATAATGTGTGTCTGCCTTCTCTCAGTGGGTCATTGTATAACTGATAGTCCTTAATGGGCCATCAAGCAGGCTAGGCAGAGCTAACACCAACTTGTCTGGGATGTCACCCAGAAGCGTAGCATAAGTTTGAGATACAGACAGTTTAGAACCAATATTCATAACTTCAACAACAAAAATGACACGTGCATATGGACCACATAATCATAATCAGCAAACCATAACCTGGTCTTAGACACCTTATATGACCCCCTTTATATAAGATTTGGTGTCACTACAGGATCTTGGTTGCAACAGTGATCTATATGGTCCCAGATTATGTCAATAACATCACACATGCCTAGCACCCTTTATTAGTATCATTGCAGCTGTCACAGCTCCACAGTTGACACTGAAATGAGTTTTGTACTTAATACAGGGATTCAACCACTGTTTCATATATGAAGGATACAGTTCATCTGTTCCAAATGTATAGCACTTGCTTTTTTAATATAGAATGAATTTTCTAAAAATGAACAAGTAAATTAGTTAATTTGTTAATGCATTAAAATAGGGCCTTTTATAGCATTAGGTGTCATATCTTTTATTTGTCTTGAATGACCTCAGTAACAGAACAACACAGTCTTCCAACTTCCCATGTAGTTATCCCACTGAAATGTTCTGCTTGGTTGCATCTGAACAGTTGGTAAAAACATTAATGGGCATTTCTTCTTCATAACTGAAAGTGTCTTCTTCAGAGACTTCTACAAAGAACTGCCTTAGAGAACAAAAGGAAATGGTTGCCATTTTGAAAGAAGGCAGCTTAACTGAGGGCCATGGCCTAAGTCCTATTCAATAGGAGATGACAGCCATTTTGAATGTGGGCAATTCTGTATGAATTTCAAAAGAGATTTTATGTGTCAGTCTCTGCTGTTGAATAAATTGTCAGTTATGAAAAATGACAAGAACTATCAATAATCCTAAAGATTTCATTAAGAAAACTACCGATTGTACTATGTCTAACAGCCATGAGTGAGGGCAGAAAGGGGAAAGTGGTTAGGGATGCAGAGGAGGGTGGAGATCCAGGAAGCAGGAGCAAACTAGGGTGTGTGTTTATGAAGGGGAATGTGGAGGACAGGATGTAGGTGGAACAGGGAGCATCCATGCTGGGTGTTTGCTGTTGTGTTGATGCAAAGCACTTGCAAATCTAGTATGCTCAGTAACTGGTCTCTGGCTGCTTTGCATTGTTCCAAGGTGAGGTATCATACCACAAGGAAAAATATTTCAGAGTCTAATGTGCATTTAAAACTCAGTTTCATATAATCTGGGACCACAAACATTAATATGCATGAATTTGTTACTATGCTCAGGATTGCAGTGCTTGTAATGCTCAAAGGTGATTGGTGCACATGATGCAAGAAAGAGCCTTAACATAACTGTATACTGCTTTGCAGTGCTTTTTTTTGCTTTCACTCAATAGAATAAAGATTGCTTTCAAATCAACCCAATTCTTTTATTAAAAGACAACACCTAGAGGAGAGAGTTAAACAAAAAAAAATTATAATGAGGGAGTGGGATGGGGACGCAGGAAAGGAAGCTGTCAAGAGGAGGAGGCGCCCGGGATGGCTACATGTTTGTGTATATCCAGGGATCATACCCAACCTTCACCTTTTGAGTACAATGCAGTGGGTGCTGTACTTCAGCAGGGCCAAACTGCAGCGGGATGGGTGCTGAGTGCAGTGGGTAGTGGGAGTCTACAGTGCTGGACTGTGAGGACGGAGGAGTGGAAAGCTGCGGGTAGACTGTGGAGCCAGAAAGTTGGTAAGAGTGTGTTGGCAGTGTGTGGGAAAAAGTTTTGCAACAGCGGCTGAAGGGGAGGGAGGGAAGGCAAAGAGCAGCTCCTTTTGAAGAGCTAGTATCGCCTGGAGCAGGTCCACTTGGCGCTCCATAATATTTATGAGCTGCTCTGTAGCTTTTTTCTAGTGGCCCATGTTCTCTTTTTGGTCCCTCTTCTCACTGTCCTGCCACTCCTTCAATTCGTGTTTCTCAATGGCAGAGTACATCATAATCTCACGTAGAAAGTCCTCCTTAGTTCTTCTTGGCCGCTTTCTAATTCTGCACGGCCATTCTGCTGCCAATAATGAAGAGGGAGGCTGGGCTCCCAAGGTCATCTTTGTGAAGTTTAAATACAACATTTGACAGCAGTATTGTTTGCAACAGGGGCAACACTGATTCAGTGCTTTGAAATACAGCCAATACTCACACACCTGTGACTAACTGGCTGACCCCAGGCAAGCACACATGAGCCACAAGACCCCCCAAAATAGTGAGTAGCCACAGGGGCAGTGGTAAATCACTCTTTCCAGACCCTGCTGTACACTGGGCATGTGGCTATTGGGGAGAGCCTGCACTGGGGTGGGGGCTGATAATCATTCCTGTCCCCACACTTCCCACAGGATGTGATCATTATGGAAGATATCTCACTGCTGAGTGTGAGCAGGGAATCAAGGGAGGGTCTTTCTCCAAGCCTGTGGCTTTCACCATGGCCCCTATGTGGCTCACCTGTATGCAGCAATGGTTCCCCCCTCTCCTCCTGGGATCGCACAGTGGTGCAGGAAAGTTACCATTAATGGGGCAAGAAACAAAGCAGCTCTGCTGGGGAACCTGTGGCAGTAGATTGCCCAGTATTTGCACGAGTGTTTCCTGGAGATCTCTGAGGGAGATTCCCGTGAAGTGAGGGAGTCTATCAACAGTCTGTTCCACCTCTCAGACTAGGTATGTGGTGGGAGACAAGCCTTCTTTCTGCAACCCTCCTGCCCCCAACAACTCGTTTCAGCAATTTCCAAAATCAGATCCACTGGTAAGAGGAGTCTCCTCTCCTGCCTGTGCTTTGCCAAGATCTGTCTGCGATGACTGGCTAGGCTCCTATGGGGTAGAAAATTGCTCCTGGCTGCACACATCTCTAGCCATTCTCTGCCTCTGGGTCCCCCTCCACCTCTTTGTTCAAGATCTCCTCCTCCAGGCTTGGTCCACTCTCGGCTTGCAAGCAAGCCAACAAAGTATCCACAGGGGCCTTCGCAGTGGTGGTGGGGTTGCCACCAGGTATCACATCGAGCTCTTTGTAGAACTAGAGTGGTGGTTTGCCTTCTGCACCTTGTAGTAGGCGTTCCATAGCTCCTTCACTTTGACCCAACACCACATTGTGTTCCAATCATGGCTCCTTTCTGTCATGCATTATGATATCTGTCCATAGGTTTCATAATTCCTATGGATGGAGAGCATCTTGGACCGCATAGCCTCCTCTCCCAAATGCTGATAAGGTCCAGCAGCTTGGCATTGCTCCAAGTAGGGGATTGCCTGGTGCATGGAACAGGCATGGCCACCTGGAAAGATGCACTGAGACCACTGCATGCATCACCAAGCAAACAAGAAGAGGACTTTCAAATTTGCAAAGGAATATACGGGGTGGGGATGATGGTTGAGAACAGACAACCCGCCAACCTCAAGCATATTCTCACCAGCAACAGCATGCCACGCCACAATAACTCTAACTCAGGAACTGATCCATGCAACAAACCTTGTTGCCAACTCTGCCCACATATCTACACCAGCGACACCGTCACAGAGCCCAACCAGGTCAGCCACACCATCACTGGTTCATTCACCTGCACATCTACCAACGTAATATATGCCATTATGTGCCAGCACTGTCCCTCTACTATGTACATTGGCCAAACTAGACAGTCCCTACAAAAAGGGATAAATGGACACAAATCAGATCTCAGGAATGGCAATATACAGAAACCTGTAGAAGAACACTTCAACCTTGCTGGACACAAAATTACAGATCTCAGGGTCACCATCTTGCAGCAAAAAAACTTCAAGACCAGATTACAAAGAGACACTGCAGAGCTGCAATTTATTTGCAAATTTGATACCATCAATCAAGGTTTGAACAAAGACTACGAGTGGCTAGCTAACTACAAAAGCAGCTTCTCTTCTCTCGGTGTTTACACCTCCATACCAGCTGCTAGAGGAGGACCTCATCTTCCCTGATTAGAGATAACAAGCTGGTTCAGCCTGATTGGACTAACCTTGTTATCTCCAACCAGGCCCTTGCCTCTTATTTATCCCTGCCCCTGGATACTTCCACTGCATGCATCCGACGAAGTGGGTATTAGCCCACGAAAGCTTATGTTCTAATACAGAAATGGTTACACACGTAGGGCTACTGAGTGCCCAGGCAGTGATTCCCTCAGAACTGAGAAAGTGAGAGAGTGAGAGAAAGAGAGGGAGAGAGAGAGCCCTGGTCTACACTGGTGGGGGAAGGTGAGGGCACTAGCTAAGTCGATCTAAGGGTATGTCTACACTATGAAATTAGGTTGAGTTTATAGAAGTCAATTTTTCTGAACAGATTGTATACATTCGATTGTGTGGGTCCCCACTTAATTTGTCATGGATGGTTTGGGGTATATGTTGTCAGTCACCCCTCCCTCTGTGAAAGCAACAGCAGACAATCATTTCACGCCATTTTCCCTAGATTGCCCATGCAGATGCTGTGGCACCGCAAGAATGGAGCCCGCTCAGATTACGAGCATTGTAAACACCTCACACATTATCGTGCAGTTTGTGCACAACCAGAAGCAAAAGAAAAGTGACGAGGTGAGGCATCACAGTGACAAGTGTGATGAGGACATGGACACAGACTGCTCTCAGTGCATGGGCCCTGGCAATTTAGACATCCTTGTGGCAATGGGGCAGGCTCATGCCATGGAACGCTGATTCTGGGCCCAAGAAACAAGCACAGACTGGGGGGACTGCATAGTGTTGCAGGTCTGGGATGCTTCCCAATGGCTCCAAAACTTTCAAATGCATAAGGCCAATTTCCTGGAACTTTGTGACTTGCTTTCCCCTGCCCTGAAGCACTAGAATACCAAGATGAGAGCAGCCCTCACAGTTCAGAAACGAGTGGCGATAGCTTGCAACGCCAGACAGCTAGCAGTCAGTCAGGAATCAATTTGGAGTGGGTAAATGTACTGTGGGGGCTGCTATGATGCAAGTAGCCAATGCTATCACTGAGCTGCTGCTATCAAGGATAGTGACTCTGGGAAATGTGCAGGTCATAGTAGATGGTTTTGCTGCAATGGGATTCCCTAACTGTGGTGAGGTGATAGGGATATGCGTTCCGTCTATCTTGGGACTGGGCCACTTTGGCAGCCAGTACATAAACCGCAAGAGGTAATTTTAAATGGTGCTGCAAGCACTGGTGGATCACAATGGACATTTCACCATCATCAATATGGGATGTCCAGGAAAGGTACATGATCCTTGCATCTTCAGGAACACTGGTCTGTTTGAACAGCTTCAGGAAGGGACTTACTTCCCAGTCCAGAAAATTACTGTTGGGGATGTTGAAATGCCTATAGCTATCCTTGTGGACCCAGCCTACCCCTTAATGCTATGGCTCATGAAGCCATACACAGGCTCCCTGGACAGTAGTAAGGGGCAGTTCAACTACAGGCTGAGCAAGTGCAGATTGGTGGTAGAATGTGCATTTGGATGTTTAAAGGCTCGCTGGTGCAGTTTACTGACTCGGATAGACCTCAATGAAAAAAATATTCCCATTGTTATTGCTGTTTGCTGTGTGCTCCACAACATCTGTGAGAGTAATGGGGAGACATTTATGGTAGGGTGGGAGGTTGAGGCAAATCACCTGGCCGCTGCTTATGCGCAGCCAGACAGCAGGGCAATTAGAAGAAAACCAGTTTCATGACTGTCCAGGCTACAGAGTGACAGTTCTGTTTGTTTCTCCTTGATGAAAACCCACCCCCTTCATCCCCTCTACTTGACTGTAAGCCAACCACCCTCCTCCGTTTTATCACTGCTTACAGGGGCAATAAAGTCATTGTTGTTTCAAAATCGTGCATTCTTTATTAATTCACACTAATAGGGGGATAACTGGCCAGGTAGCCCAGGAGGGGTGGGGGAGTAGGTAAGCACCGGGTCGGGTGGGGTGGGGTGGGGGAGGAGGGAAGGACAAGACCACACTGCACTTCAAAACTTATTGAATGCCAGCCTTCTGTTGCTTGGGCAGTCCTCAGGGGTGGAGTGGTTGGGTGCCTGGAGCCTCCTCCCAACTGTGCTCTTGGGAGTCTAGGGGAGAAGGATATGGAATTTGGGGAGGAGGGCGGCCAGTTACACAGGGACTTCAGCAGTGGTCTGTGCTCCTGCTGCCTTTTCTGCAGCTCCACCAGATGCTGGAGCATGTCAGTTTGACCCCCCAGTAGCTGCAGCATTGCATCCTGCCTCCTCTCGTCGTGCTCCTGTCACCTCTCTTCTCAATCATCCCTCATGTTCATTTACTGCTTTCCTGGACTGTAAAATCGTTTATCTCCATGCATTCTTCTGAGCTCTTTCAGTGTGGGAGGACTGCATGAGCTCAGAGAACATTTCATCGTGCATACTTTTTTTTGCCTTCTTATCTGCACTAGCCTCTGGGATGGAGGTGATGGGGAAGGGTTGAAACATTTGCAGGTGCGGGAGGGAAAAAAGGGAGAGTAGTATTTAAAAAGATACATTTTACAGAACAATGGGTATACTCTTTCACAGTGAACAAAACTATTCACATTACGTAGCACATGTGCTTTCAATACCGGGTCACTTTTTGCAACTTATATTGAGTGCCTGCGAGTTTGGTGTGAGAGATCACACGCGCAGGGCCGGGCAATAGAATTTGGCTTTCAGGCAGCCATTGTAAGCCATAGTCTTTCGGCTTCTTTAACCTTCATAATGTGGGAATGGTTTCAAAAAAGCAGTGCCCTCCTTTTCCATACCAAGAAAAGTAAAACTTTGTTGAGTTGGCCATTTAAAAGGAGGTGCTGCAGTTTTCAGGTTAATGTGCAGCAGAAACCCAACTAACCTCCCCCATTCTATTCTCTGGGATGGTCGCTTCACCCCTCTCACCACCATGTGGCTGGTATTAGGGAAGATCCCTGCTAGCCAAACACGAAGACCTCAGCATGAACGCCCCTCACCTCCACTGCATGGCTAACTGTGGGGAGGATTTCTTTTCAGCCACAGACAAACAGTCCAGAAGGGATGGCCACCTCTGAATGTCCCCTTAATAAAATTCCCCTATTTCAACCAGGTGACCATGAATGATATCACTCTCCTGAGGATATCACAGAGATAAAGAATGAATGTTGCTTGAATGCCAGCAAACACTGGGACCATACGCTGCCAGGCTTTGTCATGCAATGATACCAGACTACTTGCTACTGGCCTGGCATGGTAAAGTGTCCTGCCATGGAGGACAGAATAAAGCTGCTCTCCCAAGAAACCTTCTGTGAAGGCTTTTTCCACTCCATCCCCAGACACATTAACAGACTTTTCCAGTAGCTGTGTTGGTCACAAATGTATCCCAAGTCCTCAGGGAAAAGTAATCATTAAAAATGCTGGCTTTTAAACCATGCATTATATTTGCAAAGGCACACTAAACAGAGGTGCCTTCTCCAACTTCACAGTCCGGGATCCCACCTTGGGAGGATTGGGTGGGGATTGGCTCCAGGGTGATAAAAAGTTCCTGGCTGTCTCTCCACTTGCCTACTGTGGGCTATACTCAACCTCCTCCTCCTCAACTTTCTTGTCCCAAAAATCCTCATCCCTGTTCTGTGAGACTCCCACCTTGCAGGTGTCCATGGACAGGGGTGGGCTAGTGGTAGGAACCCCCCACCCTAATAGTGCATGCAGCTCATCATAGAAGCGGCATGACTGCGTATCTGACCAGGAGCGTTTGGTTTTCTGGTATGCTTGCCTGAGCTCCTTAATTGTCACGCTGAACTGCTGCTGGTCCCTGTTGTAGCCTCTGTCCATTATGGCCTTGAAGACTTTGGCAGAAGTATTGGCATTTTGTCTTTTCGAAGATAGTTCTGCCAGCACGGATTCGTCTCCCCATAGAGCAATCAAATCCAGCACCTCCCATTCAGTCCATACTGGAACTCTTTTGTGATTCTGTGACTGCATGGTCTCCTGTGATGTTGGGCTCTACATGCTCACCTGTACTGATGAACTCGCCATGCTGGCCAAAGAGGAAATGAAATTCAAAAGTTCCCTGGGCTTTTCTTGTGTACCTGACCAGTGCATCCGAGTTAAGAGTGCTGTCCAGAGTGGTCAAAAAGGAGCACTCTGGGATAGTTTTCGGAGGCCAACACTGTCAAATTGCGTCCACACTAACCCAAATTTGACCCAGCAATGTAGATTTTAGTGTTAATCCCCTTGTTGAGGAGTACAGAAATCAATTTAAAAAGTCCTTTACATTTAACAAAATGGCTTCATCAAGTGGACAGGTGCAGGGATAAATCAATCTAATGTTGCTAAATTCAACCTAAACTCGTAGTGTAGACCTGGGCTAAGTTACATAACTTCAACTATGAAAATAGCATAGTGGAAGTCAACGTACTTAGAGCTACTTCACGCGGTGTCTTCATTGCAGTAGGTGAACTGCTGATGCTCCCCCTTCAACTCTGCCTATACTTCTTGCTCCAGTGGAGTATCAGAACTGATGGGAGAGCATTCAGTGGTTGATTTATCGCGTCTTCACCAGATGTGATAAATTGACCCCCACTGGATCGATCGCTCTGGAGTAAGTGTACACACTTAAGTGGAGAGAGAGAGAGCTGCTTAGAGATCAAGGCAAAAATCCTGGAAGTTTTGTTCATTTTAATTTACATTTTTGAAAGTGAAATAGGTGCAGGAACATCAAAGGCTAGCCTGTTCGCTTGCCTATATATCTTTTCTTATAAGTTTCGTGTTTTCTTTGGGTTTGATTATTTGTTTTATTATTTTAGTTTTATATCAGAGTATATTTTGGCTGTAGCAAAAGGGACTTTCAGACCATATCCTGTATATTGAGTAAGCTGAAATTAGCATACTTATGTTTGAGACCTTTCACCTAGATAGATGGTGATGAGCTAAAGCATAAGGTCTATATGTGGCTGTGACCTTTAACACAGTGGATGCAGATTGGCATATGGGCTTTCCTAAGTTCATACCCTTTTAAACTTAACAGGTACACCACAACTTGGAACTTGGAAAGAACCAAAATGACCAGTTAGAACAGAAATAACAAACAGAATACCTAACCACAAAAGGGCCATGGTAACAAATGTTTGTATATGATAATAAGCTGAGACCATTGATATACTAACCTATAGGAAAAAGACACTCCAACATTAGTAAGGTCAGGTGAGGAAATACAAGTAATAAGAATGGAAAAAATCCCCTACTGAATATGCATTGAACATAACGGCATCAGCATAATGTATTATAAAAGTAGCATCCCAGCTTAGGGGCGGTAGAAGAGAGATATGTAGTCCTTAGAAGGTGCCAGAATGATGGCTACTGATAATGATGGGTAAGGTGATGGTGATGTGGAAGATGATGGCTAACATTTCAAATTGTTTCACAAGGGATGGTGTAAGTATATGGGTGTGCAGATGTACATTCTGTAGTATTTCTATCTACCTTACTAAATTGGGGTGTTTGTGACTATGCTAAATGTATTAATAAACCACATTTGTAAATATAAAAAGGTCCTATGGTGTGAGTGTTGCAATTGTGCACATTGGGGTTCCCAACTATATAATAATTTGAATAATACTGGGTCTGATCTTGGGGCAAGAACCTGTGTAGTTTGCACAAAAGGAACTACCTGGCTATGGTCTCCTGGATTCCATATGCCAACCATGGATTGAGCTCCAGCCACTTACCCTGCCCATGTTCAATATATCTTCTGTGTGAGGTGGTTGGCAGAAAGACAAAGGATCTGGCTCAGATGGCTCTACTCCTCCTAGGATGGATGAGTTGTCCCCAGGGGGCACTTGTAGGAGGGTTCAATTCCTTTGTGTCACCTAAGCATGATAAAGGAAATGGAGAATCTGGCCCTGTGAATCTGGCCCTAGAATAGCAGACTGTTCATGAATAGAGCTGAGTAGCATTCTCCTTCACAGCTGCCTGTCAATATGCCAGCTCCATCAGCCTCTAAGGGAAGCCTCTCAGGACTGGCCCTTCCTAGACCAGCCTCACTCACCCAGAAGCAATGCTCAGACCTGGCTGAAGAGGCTGTCTCTACTCACTCAGCATCCTGTCACAGCCCAAACATCAGCTCCTGAAACAACTCAGGGAAATCCAATGTTTGCTTTGGCAACTGTCATTTTCTTCTCTGATCAGTTATTCTCAGATCCCTGATGGATGAAGGCCTTCCCTATTATGCATCCTTTCTTTCATCTTGACCCTTCCCTGTAGGAAATGGCTACCAAAGGAGCTGGCTGTGGTAAGAGCTCTTCATCAAAACACTTTCAATTTTTCACTGAAAAACTGGTAAATTCATTTAGAACATTTAGAAAGAAACATGGACTTTTTTGTGAAATTAGCATATTTTTTGTCAAATAAAAGGTTTTGAATAAAAAATTTCACCCATCTCTCCTCAAGCTCATGATTTTTAAAAATTTCTACTGAAAATACTCTTCCACACTACAGGGACACCAAATTTATGTGCAGTGTAGTGACGCTGGGGGTTATAATGAGTGACATCCCTGAAAATGCATGGTATTTGAAAGGTATAGGCCCTTTGTTAAAAAAATCCCCTGCCTAGTCACCAATGACGATGTGTGCTGAAAATCTTACAGAACTGCACAAGGAGTACAGGCACCACATCAGAAGAATTCTCCAACAAATTCCATGAAAGGAGAACAGTTGTGAGAATTGGGCCTACCAAATTAGCCTAATTGTGAACTCAACTGTAAAAAGAGAGTGAAAGCTAATAAAATGACACAAGGACCTATAAACAACAAATGTTGATGAGAGAAGGCGCAAAAGTGAGACAGACAGAATTAGTACAAACACAACGGCCACCTGCTATAACTCAAGGACTGTTCTAGGTTTATGGATGGTTAGGGATGTCAGCCCTCCAGGATTGTCCTGGAGTCTCCAGAAATTAAAGATTAATCTTTAATTAAAGATTATGTCATGTGATCAAGCCTCCAGGAATACATCCAACAAAATGGGTGATCCTAGGCCTGGTGAAGAAGAAAAGTGTGAGACTGGACATTAATGAACCAAAATTGGTGTGTCAGGTTTTAGGCCTATGTCATGGACAAAATAATGGGAGACAGGTTATTCCACCCATCACTGCTCTTTTGGGGTCCTCAAAGGGACTTAGGCAGAGGTGGGGTAGTTGGCTACTGTGCTGCTGGCTGACTGAAAGATGAAAGAAAGGGAAGGAGTGAGCTTCACCATCATGGCTGATGCCCCCACCATTTCCTCGGACCTTGGGCCTTCTTTGTCCTAATCCAGGGACATGTCCTGATCAGGCCACACCAGAGAGGGAGGGAGCCAAATGATCTCACCACCTCCACTGGATTCAGCTAAATCTCAACCACCACCAGGGATGTGAGCCTATGTCACTCTTTTCTTCCCTACATCCCATCTAAGTGTCCTTTTTCTTCCTCACCTTGTTTTTTCTCTTTCCTATCCCTCTCCTTTTGCCTTCTGTTTAATAAGAATTTGGCTTAGGTGGCCAAGACTGCACATTTCACAGCACCATTGTAAGCCTATGACCAGAAAAAGGGTGTCACAGTGTGAGAATAGCCTGTCACAGGGGGCCTATACAGCCCAGCGCTGGTTTGGATATGTGTTTTCTTGTTTTTTCCTTAGGAATTGGAATTGAACTTTAACAGCAACAGCAGCAACAACAACAGCTCCAATGCATCTCAACTCATCTTTCCCCCAAAATTACAGTTAGTAACATCTAAGAACTGTCAAACAAGGGGAGGGGGATTTCTTTTAAAACTCTCTATAGCTAAAGGGGAAGGGAACAAGGGATTTTGTTAAAATGTAAGTCTTACTTAATATTTTACATTTCAAATGCTTGAACTGATTTTTCTTCTTTTCTGCATCTTTAATAACAGGTTTAAAAGATGTTTAATCATGTTTTCCCCATGGTATGAATCAGGCTGAGGTCTGTGGACACCAAATCCTGAACCTTGTTTCAGACTGTTTTGTGATGGACAGTAACTGGGCTATGTTAACACCTTTGACTCTTTGGACCCATATATTCCATTTAAATTAATACAACAGAACTCCACATGAGCAGAGACAGATCAGTCTCTCCAGTGACCCATATACCAAAAAAAAGAGATCCATTTTCCCTTCAGGATAAATTAAAAAACAAACCAATAAAATGCAAATACTGGGAGTCATTGAAAAGGCAAAGTCACTTGCAGACTAGAGTAATTAGGTGGTTGTAAATTAAAAGCCAAATAACATCCAGAAATGCATTCATCCACATGATTCACATAACACCTTTAAATGGGAACATTAGCCAATGAACATTGTTAAAGAAGTGGTAGCTAAGCTCTTGGATGGAAAAATAGCCTTGGTATTAGATGTAGGATGTGCATTTGGGCAAGTAAAGGTAAGTGAGACAAGTTCTAAGCTAATGAAGTTTATTACACCTGTGACAAAGTTCTGAGTCTTTATTTGTCGGTCCTGAGCTTCCTGGCAGATTTAGGGGCCTCAGAAACTCATCTAGGCCCCAGGGTGACCTCCCTTTCTCAGTACTTAATTAGGGGAGGCAGAAAGAGGGGAGCCCGGGCCCGCCCTCTACTCTGGGCTCCAGCCCAGGGACCCTAATAGTATCAGCTAAGATGGCTGACCTTTTAGCCACAAAACATAATACAATTCCCCGGGCTACTTCCCGACAGCAGTCCCCACTTCTTCAAACTCCACTTCACCCTTACCTCAGGGCCTCCTTCCTTGAGTACAATATGTCTACCACTCAGTCTCACCAACAGCACAACTTCTTCCCACAGCTCCTGACATCCACACCCACCTGACTAACTGTGAGGGTTTTTAACTGGTTTCAGCTAGCCTCTGATTGGCTTCAGGTGTCCCAGTCAGGCTAGCTATTTCTGCTGCTTTCTAGAAGCTTCTTAATTGGTCCCAGGTGTCTTGATTGGCCTGGAGTAGCCTTTGTTTGGCTATCCAGGGAACAGGGACCTGCACATCCTGAGGCTGATATACCTGCCTTCCAGCACTCTCTTATACACTTCTGGACTGACTCCATCCCACACCATAGACATTAAAAATATAAGTGAATGTCATCTAATGCAAATTCTGCTCCTGAGCCTTAGAGACACAGAGAGAGTAAATTCACAGGTCACTGGGGGATAAAGGATCTTGAGTTAGGGATGACAAGGAATTTTTGCAGAAAGCAAAGATGAACACCTGTCATGGTACTCCAACACAGACAATACACATCTACCAAAAGTTATCTGTACTAGCACAAATTGGGAAAGACTTTTACTTGACAATTCTTGTCAAATGACAGCAGCAGCTGAGGTAACTTCTCCGTAACGTAAATGAGCTTCATATCAGGGCTGAGTGAATCATCAATTTTTCATTTCAATGGCCAAAGAGAAAAAATAAGGAATTTGGTTTGAACCAAAACTGACACCTTCCCTCCTGAAAACCAAATTTATTTTGCATCAAACAAAATGTTACTTTTGACTGAAAACAAACTTTTCTCACATTATTGTATTGTTTGGGGTCATTTTCAGGTATTTTTCATCCTTTTTGTTTATTTTTTTAACATTACTAAATTTCTAATCAGAACACCATTTTGAAAAAGAAGTGGAAATGTTTTATTTTGAAATTGTTGAATTGAATGGTATCAACTTTTTCCAAAAAACATACTTTATTTTCCTTGGCAAAAATTATGTGCCAAATTAGAATCAAACTTGTGAACAGTTTTGGTGTCCCCCAACTGCATGTTTTGGTGAACTGATTATTCACTAAAAATATTTTGCCCTGCCCCTAATTCAGAGATTTCACCAAATTCAATCCAAATCTGTCAATAGTCAATAAGTTCTGAAGTGAATTGCTGGGACATATGTCACGGGGGGTGGGGGAGTCCCGTTCCCACCCCCCCACACTTCTTGGGATTCACAGTGATTCTTAGCCAGCCAGTAGATCAGAAGGTTTGTTTGAGATGCCAGGCACACAATCCCACTTAGAGCTGTCAGTACAAACAGGCCCCCTTGGCCCGGCCCTTCTGGGGGGCAGGGAGATGAGACCCCGAATCCGGGCTCCCTC
The DNA here is from genome assembly GCA_007922305.1 of Dermatemys mawii. Taxonomy (NCBI): domain Eukaryota; kingdom Metazoa; phylum Chordata; order Testudines; family Dermatemydidae; genus Dermatemys; species Dermatemys mawii. The sequence continues at coordinate 689,819 of ML677410.1, forward strand.
CTCTTCCCCAGCCAGCGTCTAACCCCTTTTCAAAAAACTCCAAAGTCTGCCTGCCCTTTGTTCCCTTGCCAGCCCCAAGGTGTCAACTCCCCTCCCCATCCATCTCCGGTTACAGCTCTAGGTTTCCAGGTCAGAGTAGTTTAGCCTCAGGAGTCACGTCCACCCTTCCCCCTACTTGTCACAACATAGAATTGGGGATAGATAGAAATAGACACTGGAGATGTCAAACCACTGATCACCAGGCTTGTGGTTTAAACTATTATGGAGTAACTAAACCAACTGCATTGTGAATAAAGGCTTCTTTTGAAAGATGAGATGCATGTTTTAATCAGCTGCACCTACGGGTAGAGTATTCTACTAAAGTATTTCTTGCACCTTCCTTTGGTGGTACTGGCCACTTTCAGTGACAGCAGTCTGGATTAGATGGGGCACTGCTCTGATCCAGCCTGATAATTCCAGTATTCTCGTGTAAATATTAATGAGCAGATAAAGACTACTTCCCACAGGACCTCACTTACTCACATCTAAGCACACAGCAGATGTTATTTATGTAGTTATCCAGCAGCGTGTTTTTTCCATTTTAAGTCTTTGCAGATTAGACTTTTTTGTTGTTAAATGATTGCCTCTTTACTTCTCCAGAATAGCCATTTAGTCAGGATAAGACGTTCCAATTGTTCAGCCATTGTGTACATTTATATAGCACATTTCATCCCCAATAACTTAACAAACTGATTCACAGCTAACTTCTCTGCAGAAATCATTGAAATGCAGCTACCTCTAGGGTGAAACATAGCAGCTAGAGAGACCAGATGTCCCAGTTTTATATGGACAATCCTGAGATTCGGGGCTTTATTTTATATAGGCACTTTTTTCACTCTTGCTATCTGGTCACACTAGTGGCAACATCACACAACACTGTCACACAGGAAAGAAATGAATTCTGATTGACATTACGTTCAAGCAGTTATAAAGGTGGTGTGAAGGCCCAAACAGGAGTGGTACCTTCAGAGCACTCTTTGTCACCCTGGTCATCTCTCTTGTCACAGCTCCTAGCAATTAGTTCTTCCCGTGACTCAGCAGTTCAAGTCATAATTACAGAGTCAAAAAGCCAGATTATTTGCCTTATCTTCCTCTTCGCTGACCTTTTTAATTCATGCCTAATCAGACACTGCTTGAGTAGTGACTGGCCTCAGCCTCATCTGCATCCAGTCACCAACTATCTTGTCAAGGCAGGGCTGTCTACTATGGATGTCTAGGCTGAATAGCTCTCCATGTGTTTCTCTTCTCCTCTCACTAGTTGACCTACTCTTCCCACCCCTGGTCTCAGTCCCCTGTGCTGTGCCTCAGTCTATCCATTAGCTATCTCCTTCAGTTCACCCTGGTTTCTTTCAGTAACTTTCTTCAGCAACAGAAGCTAGCATGAGTGCACTTTCACACACAGCCTGCCTGGTCTGCATGCAGGAAGGGACTCTCCCACAGCCTCACATCACAGGGCCTTCTAGCCTTCAGCAGCAGCTGTGCGCCCCATTCAATATTTCTTGTTTGGGAAGGTGGCCTGTTTTTTTGTAACATGTTATGGCCTAACTAACCAAGCAATGCTGAGCTAGGCTAGCTGACCCACTGCTTCTACCCATTTCAGCTCTGCTCCCCCATAGCATGGTGGTGGTGGTGGTAGGAATGGCAATGTCAGAGGATGAGGGAGGAGGAGCAATTGTATTGAAAGAACAGCAGGGAAGACTCCAGGAGGTTAGGGTCACAGGACAAGTGGGGCTGAAAGGGAAAGACATGTGGCAGCTGTCATATATACTTGCAGTATATTATTCAGCCACCAGATGTCTCTGTTAAACAAGAGCTCCAGATGGCAACCAAGGGAGGCAAAGTTGGGACTCAAGTTGTGCAGAAACCTGATTTTCTGTCTTCAGTGTACAGATATTTTTCTTTAGAAAATGCCTTCTGTTTACATAAAGTTGTGATTCCATAGCATGGCAGAAGGGCTGTGAAAGCTGGGGGTTGGAGGGGAGAAGGCAGTTACCCCTAGGGTTAGGTAGATGGTCCTAGAACACATTCCTTGGTTTTATGCACTTATGTTGGTCTCTGGATATAAGAGAGACAAGTTGGGGGAGGGAATACCTTTTCTTACCTCACCCAACTGGTCTTCCTATGCTTTAGTCCTGTGATTGATTTAATCCCTGTTAGTGGTTATGAATTCCAAGGATACAGAAACTGCGGTCTGTGTGGTCATATGTCAGTTCCAAGCTGAGCTTGGGAGAACCATGTTGAAGACTGGAGGAGGTAAGCAGTCCCGTGTGGGATAGATTCTGTATTTCTGTTGCTCTCCACCAATACTCTTGTCAAATGCTGGTCTACTAGAAAAGTGCAGTAGAAAACGCACTGTTGAATTCTACAGTTATCTTCCCTGTCTGAGGCCATATAAAATGTACTCAGTAAAGAAATGGGTTCTGTTCACTGCCAGCCATGCAGACTTTAAGGCCAGAAAAGACCATCGTGAGTCTCATCACAAGCATCAGTCTTACCTGAAGCACATCATAGGCCACAGAACGTCACCCACCCACTCCTAAGCTCCGGCTGAGTTACTGAAATCCTCAAATCAGGATTTAAAGATTTCAAGATCCAGGGAATCCACCATTTACTCTAGTTAAAACCTGCAAGTGACCCATGCTCCATGCTGCAGACAGAGGCGAACCCTCCTCCCCTCCAATGTTTTTGCCAATTTAACCTGCGGGGAAAATCCTTCCCAACTCCAAATATGGTGATCAATTAGACCCTGAGTATGTGGGCAAGACCCACCAGCCAGACACCTGGGAAAGAATTATCTGTAGTAACTCAGAGCCCTCCCCATCTAGTGTCCCATCAACAGCTCTTGGAGATATTTGCTTCTAGCAGTCGCAGATTGGCTACATGCCATTGTAACCCTTCTGCCTATCAGAATTGGCAGCAACAAGTGTCATGTTCAGTATCTAGGGGTTCAGTTCCGATAACACAATGCAAAACCAGCTCGAGCCCCCACCCAGTGACCTGGAACAAATACATACCACCCCCCTAGGCACCTCTAAGCGGCAATACTTCCCCTCTCACAAGCACAGAGTCTGAGTGTAGCAAAAGCCTTTTAATAACATAGAGAAACAATGTGGCATTATGTTGGGGAAACACCACAAACAGGATTCATAACACAAACCATGAGCAAAAAGACCCACCCCCAAGCAAATTGGGCAATGTCCTTTCCCTTTGGTCCTTGAGTCCAGCAACCCAAAGTTACCCAAAGTCCCAAAAGTCCAGCAACCAAAAAGTTTCTGTCCTTGGTTAGTGCAACCCCAGAGTGGTTCTTGAGTCCAGCCCCCTCATCCAGGGTTCAAAAGTTCATCTGCAGAGTCTACCTCCCAGCCTGCACAGAAAGATTGAGATTTGGGGCACCTTACATGCTGTGCTGTTTGTGTTGATAGCCAATTGCCAGACCTCTCTGTGAGGTTCTGCTGCAGTCTTTACCCCAAGCCACTCCACTCCACTAGCTGCTCTGCTAACCACTCCTCTCCACTAGCCATTCACCAATATAACTTCAGTCCTCCTCCTCACTGCTTGATACAGTGCTCAGTGATTTCATCTGCTAGTAGGGGAGCCTCAGTGCTGGTGCACCACTGTCCCAAAGTGATTTCAGCTCTACAGCTTGTGACCAGCCTCCTTACAGAATGAAAATCAGCTCTGTTATTACACAGTGGAGAGAGTCAAAGATGAAAGTGGTGCTTGGGGCCCATACTGCCAGATACAGATACCTATTCTCAGCTTTTCTCAGTTCACAGGCTTTTGGAACCCATATCCCCTGCCTAGCGAGTGCTACTTAGTTGAGGGCAAGTCCCTCTGTCATAAAATGCCAGGTACAGTTCTACTGTCCCTGATTCATGTAACCAGGATAACTACACTTTATTTGTCCTGCCCCAATAACAACAAGACTGGTGATCCCACAGCAGCCAAAGTGACCATTTGGACAAGCAGTCCCATCATGCTAGTCAGGGTGGGTGTGCCCATGCAAACGAGATCAGCCCCAAAGTCCTTTTCCACAACTTGCCACAACTCACCACCAGATGTCAGAGTAGAGCTCATCCTGACTGCTTACAGTCCCATCAACAGCTGTTGGAGATATTTGCTTCTAGCAGTTGCAGATTGGCTACATGCCATTGTAGGCAATTTTTTGCCCCCATTGCTCCCCTTGGAAAGCTGTTCCAGAATTTCATTCTTCTGATGGTTAGAAACATTTGTCTAATTTCAAGCCTAAATTTGTTGCTGGCCAGTTTATATCCATTTGTTCTCGTATCCACAGAGGCCCTTAACTTAAATAACTCCTCTTCCTCCCTAGTGTCTGATATATTTACATATCTCCCTTCAGCCTTTGTTTGGTTAGGGTAAACCACCCAAGCTCTTTGAGTCTCCTCATAGGATTTCCATTCCTCAGATCATCCGATTAGCGCTTCTCTACATCTATCCCACTTTGAATTCATCACTGTATATCTCATCATTCCTGGGCATCCTTCTCCCCCTACAGCTCAGCAATCCCAGGTATCCTTCTCATCTTACACCCCTAAGTTACTTGAAACCCTCCTCATCTTACAGCCCAGTGTTACTGGGAAAACTCCTTGCAATACAGCTTAGCAGTCCAGGGCACTCTCCTCATCCTATAGCCCAGAGTTACTGGGCACCTTCCTCACCCTGCAGCTCAGTGTTACCAGGCAAGTTCCTTGCCCTACAGCCCAGTGTTCCTGGGCACTCTCCTCACCTTACAGCCCAGCATTACTGGGCAACTTACAATACAGCCTACCATTCCCAGTCATCCTCTGAACTTACATACCAACATATCTGGGCACCCTTCTCACCCTACAGCCTGATGATTCTGGACACTTTCTTCAGCCTACAGCCCAGTGTTCTCAAGCACCCTCCTCGCCCTACAGTTCGGCATTCCTATCCATCCTTAATGCCCAACAATCCAGCATTCCCAGGAAGCCTCCAAACTCCACAGCCCAACATTCCTGGACACCTTCTTCACCCTACAGCCCAGAGTTTCCAGGTACCCTCCTTGCACTACAGCCAAGCATTACCAGGTACCTTCCTCCTTCTACAGCCTAGCATTCTTGGGCACTGTTCTCTCCCTAGAGCTCAGTGTTCCCAGGCACTCACTTCATGCTGCAGCCCAGCATTCTCGAGCACTCTCTCAGTCAACCTGCTAAAGCTCTGTATTTGTAGCTAACCTCTGACAACTGCTGGGGGCCCAGATGTTAGTCACAGCCTTCAATCCTGGCTTCTCCAAGCACAGGAGTCTGTGCCAGCAGAGGAAGCACAAATGATGTTAAAGGATATTCCTACACTACAGTTATAAAACCCATGGCTGGCCTGTGCCAACTGACTCCAACTCACAAGGCTCAAGCTAAGGGGCTCTGTAATTGCTGTGTAGATGCAACCCAAGCTCTAAGACCCTCCCACATTACAGGATCCTAAAGCTGAATCATTTCAATTAAACAGCCCCTTGGCCCAAACCCCATGAGCCTGAGCCACCTGGCATGGGCCCTCCACAGGTTACTAATTGCTGTGTAGACATAACCAAAGTGGTCAGACAGCAAAGAGTTAACACCTGCATCCCTGGCAGACGCTGTAATGTAGAGTCTGATAAGGGAGACTTGGAAGAGTTTGTACCAGGGATTTTACAGGGAACTATGATTTTTAAAAACATTAAATCGTCCCTTTGAAGGAGAGAAACAAACATAAGCTCTAATCTCCTCACTGCAGCCTGTTCCTTCTCCCAACATCTCTCAAGCAGACAGGGAATTTCTAGTGGGGAAAAGGGGCCTGCACACTTCCCCAGCCAGCCTCTGGCTCTGGCTCTGGCTCTGTAAGAGTTTCAGCAGCACATTCAGCTGGTGTCTCTGGGAAAGGAAAATAGCTCAGGAAGCAAACGTCAGTATCAGAGAGACGATGGGAAAAAAACCAGTTACTGTTCCCCATGCTGGGTACCAAGCTCACAGAGGTGAAGGCTCTATGTCAGGCTATGCTTCCTGTTATTCCTGTGGCCCTGCAAAGCCAGCATGGCTCCACGAGGGGCAATTGGACTGTGGTCTGATTCATGTATCATCAGTTAGGCTATGTTTTAGTCACAGGTATTTTTAGTAAAAGTCATGGACAGGTCACAGGCAGTAAACAAAAATTTGTGGCCCAGGTCCCCTGCTGGTGCTGGGGGCAGGGCTGACAGGCTCCCTACCTGGCTCCACGCCTTCCAGGAAGTGGCGACATCTCCCTTCCTCAGCTCCTAGGCAAAAGCATAGCCAGGCAGCTCTGCATTCTGCCTCCACCCTTTGTGCCAACTCCACAGCTGCCCATTGGCTGGGAACCACAACCAAAGGGAGCTGTCAGGATAGTGCCTGCAGGCAGAGGCAACGTGCAGAGCCTCCTGGCCATGCTTCCTCCTAGGAGCCGAGGTATGCCAGCACTTCCAGGGAGCCTCCCCAAGGTAAGCACCACCCAGAGCCCTCACCCCCTCCCATGCCTCAACCCAGAACTCAATTGCCTCCTGCTGCTGGGGGAGAGGGGTCCTGTGGCCTGAGACTGCCCCAGCAGCACAGTGGAAGATCACTCTGAAGCTCTCCCTTGGGGGACAGACTCAGCCATGAAGCTGCACCTAAGGACCGGGCCTGCCCCAGAAACACCCCAGTGCCCTGCCCTTCCATGCCAGGTGCACCCAGGTGTGGGCAGGCAGGCTCAGCTCAGCAGGATCCAAGTCTGCAGGGGCTTAGTGTGGGGGAATCCAGATTTGGATTGAGAAGGTTCTGTGTGCGTTTATCTGGATGTGGGTGGCTCAGTGGGGGATCCGAGTGTGCAGGGGATCTGGATGCACAGGAGGGCTTCTGGGGGCTTCTGGATGCAATGATAATGGGATGCTGCAGTGGGGTCCAGGTGAAGGTGGTTGGGGCTCAGCAGGAGAGGGCTGAGGAAGATAGAGTTTGGCAGAAGGTCTGGGTGTGAGAGGCTCAGCTGGGGAGATCTGGGTGTGGGGGTCTCAGTGAAGGGGTCCAGATGCTGGGGGAGTGGGGCTCAGTGGAGTGGTGATCCGATGCAGCTGGTTGGAGCTCAGTGGGGTGGGGATTTCAGTGTGAGTGGCTGATCAGGGTGGTCCAGGTGCAGGGGGAGTGAGGCTCCTTGGGGGAGTTCGGGTGTGGCGGATGTGAGGCTCAACAGAAGGGTAAGGATATGAGGGGGTCTGGCTACAGGGTAGTTGGGTGGAATGAGGTGCAACTCCTTGTACAGTAGTCCCTCTCCCTGCAGCTGAGGAGTGATGGATGCAGGAAGGGGGGCAGTTTTCAGAGATTCCTGCACATGCGGGGAGAAATCTGAGATGCCGTGCAGGGGAAGAGGAAATCCTGTCCTCCCCAGAACAGTTGAGACTAGCAGCTGAGCCTGGCGCAGGGTAGGAGCCACAAGCCAGGTCTTCCCCAGTCCTGCCCCCTGCCCTACAGTGACATACCTCTCTACCGGCTGCCCTGAGCACCTGAAACATACTGTTAGGTAGGGTTGCATGACTACTCTTGTGGCTTCCCTTTGCTTCCCCATTATAAAGTCATTTTTTCTGGGGGGAAGCAAAGAAATCTCTGGGGGATATGAATTCTGTGCATGCACAATGGCACATAATTCTCCCAGGACTTGGAATACTGCAGTCAGTTTTGAGCACCAGAATACCAGAAAGATGTCGAGCAGCAATGATTAAATAGCAGGGCTGATGCTGTGGGCCTAGCAGACAGATGAGAAGATGGGCAGATGTGTGAGCAGGTCTGTCATTGACTGTGGCTTTGCACTGTTCTCAGGTATGAGGGTTAGATGAAAATGTAGTATATTAAGCTTATATATTAAGCTTAATAATATATATTATATATTATATTAAGCTGCATTTCCTAAAGCAAAGAAAAAAATGCAGCTCTATCGTTGCATTAAATGTAGTATATTAAGCTTAGTTTACATTTTTTGTTTATTTGCTTTGATTAGTTTGCTATCACTTAAAATCACTTAAAATCTATCTTTTGTAGTTACTAAACTTATTTTTGCTTTCTCTAAACCAGTGTGTGGGGATCATAACTCAGGAGCAAAGGCTGTTGCATATTCCTCGCCACACTGAGGGAAGGGACAAATTTTATGAGCTTATGCTGTACAGTTCCCTGTGCAGCACAAGATGGTATAATTATGTGTTTATACTCCAGATGGGGTGCATCCCTGAGGAGCTGGTTGCTGCCCTAGCTGTAGCCTTCCCATGTAGGGATGGGTCAGAGCATCTGCATGTAACTGCAGCGGGCTGTATCCCTACCTGTATGAATGCTGGTGAAAGTGCACGCTGGAGCCTGGAGGGCTTTGCAGTTTATCACAGCAGTACAGTGTAAGACGGAGCTCAGGCTGGTGGATCAGGGATCTTAGTGCTACCTCCATTCCAGCTTGCACCCTGGGGGAAGCTTGTCACAGCTATCATCCTGAATGTTGTATCAGGGACACAGTAGAATGGTCCCACCCCTGATCTAACACCCTCTGGACTGTTGAGGAGGATGAAAGTCTCAGGGAAGAACATCAAGCTGGAGTGGAGGGAAACAATCCCATAACTGGAACCATACTTCCAGATGAGGTCATGGTAGCCTCTCACACTGAGGATATCCCTTGGTGGGAGGAAACCCCAGTTACTAAAAAGAAACAGGTGATAGTAATGGGGATTCAATTATTAGAAATACAGAGAGTTGGATTTTGTGATGACTGGGAGGACCTCATGAAGAATTGCTTACAGGTGCAAAGGTTGCAGATCTAAACACACAGCTAAACAGACCTATATGTCCAATGCTGGGGAGGAGCCAGTGGTCATGGTACATGTAGGAATCAAGGACAGAGGGAAAGGTAGGAAAGGTGCTGGAAGCTAAATTTAGGCTGCTAGACCAGAGTTTAAAGTTCATTACCTCCTTGGTAACGTTCTCTAAATTCTTCTAGTTCCACGCACAGGGCTAGTTAGACAGGCGGAACTACAGGGTCCCAGTGCATGGATGAGATGATGGTGTTCAGAGGAGGGTTTTAGTTTATTAGGAACCGTCTGGAAAAGGAAGAGCCTATACAGGAAAGATGGGTTCCACCTAAACTGAAATGGCTCCAGATTGCTGGCATGTAAAATTTAGAAAAGTCACAGAGGAGTTTTTAAACTAAAGGCTGGAGGAAAGCCGACAGGTGTGGAGGAGCACACGGTTGAGGTGCAGACATCCAGTAGGGATGAATTTATTAAAGGGAGAACTCTATATCCTAAAAAAGAGGATAGGAAAAAAGTTGGTAAAGTCCAGGTAGTAGCTAGTGAGAACAGCAATACATAAAAGAGTCCTATTTAAATATAACACATGAAGGCAATCAACTAAATATTTACGAAATGTACAAGAGCTTATATACAAATGCTAGAAGTCTAAAAAGTAAAATGGGTGAATTAGAGTGCCTAGCATTAAGTGAACATATTGATATAATAGGCACCACAGAAACTTGATGTAATGTAGATAATTGATGGGAGACAGTACTACTAAGATGAAAAATATATCAGTGATACAGTGGGTGTGCTGGAGAGGAGTGGCACTATGTATGGAAGAAAACATTGAGTTAAATAAAGTAAAAATCTTAAATGAATCAAATAGTACCATAAAATCTCTACGGATAAAATTTCCATTCTTGAATGATAAGAGTAGAGCAATAGAAATAGACTACCAATCAATGCTCAGAGAGATTACAAAGGCCACAAAGGCAGAAAACTCAGTAATAATGGGGGCTTTTAACTATCTTCATATTGACTGGGAACATGTCACCTCAGGAAGTGGGGCAGAGATAAAATTTCAAGCCACCATTAATGACTGTTTCTTGGAGCACCGTGTCCTGGAACCCACAAGGGGAGAAACAATTCTTAATTTGGTCCTATGTGGAGCACAAGATCTGGTCCAGGAGGTAAATGTATTTGAACTATTTAGTAATAGTGAGCATAATCTAATTGAATTTAATATCTTTGTACAGGAGGGAAATGCCAAAGAAACCCACCACCCTATCATTTAACTTCAAAAAGGCAAATTACACAAAAATGAGGAAGCTAATAAAATAGAAAGTAAAAGCATCAGTCACATGGATGAGATGCCTGCAAACTGCTTGGAGGCTATTTTAAAATACCAGAATAGAAGCTCAAACTAAATATATACCCCAAATAAAAAAAAAGTAAGAGGACCAAAAATGCTACCATGGTTAAAAAGCAGAGTAAAAGTGGTTATTAGAAGCAAAAACGCATCCTTTGAAAATTGGAAGTCAAATCATACTGAGGAATATAGAAAGGAGTATAATTCTGGCAAGTGTAAAAGTATAAGAAGTCATGCCAAGAAAAAAATTGAAGAGCAGTTAGCTAAAGACACAAAAACTGGCAGCTTTTTTTTGAAATACATCAGAACCTGGAAGTTGCCAAACAGTCATTAGGGCCACCAGACAATCAAGGTGCTAAGCTCTGAAGGAAGACAGGGTCATCACAGAGAAGCTAAATGAATTCTTTATATTGGTCTTCACTGCAGAGACTGTGCGGGGAAATCTCCTCACTTGAGCCACTATTTTTAGGTGACAAATCTGAGGAACTGTCTCAGAGTGAGGTGTCAACAGAGGAGGTTTTGGAACAAATTATTAAATTAAACAATAATTAGTCACCAGGCCCAGATGGTATTCAAGCAAGAGTGTTGAAGGGACTCAGGTATGAAATTGCAGAACTACTAACTGGGATATGTAACCTGTGGTCTAAATCAGCATCTGTACCAGATGACTGAGGATAGTTAATGTAAAATGCATTTTTGTAAAAAGGCTCCAGAAATGATCCTGGTAATTACAGGCTGGCAAGCCTAACTTCAGTACTGAGCAAACTGGTAGAAACTACATTAAACTACAGTAGGGGCATTTCTAGCAGATCAAGGGATGTGATCATTCCCCTCTAGTCGGCATTGGTTAGGCGTCATCTGGAGTACTGTGTCCAGTTTTGGACCCCACACTACAAGAAGGACGTGGAAAAATTGGAAAGAGTCCAGCAGAGGGCAACAAAAATGATTAGGGGGCTGGAGCACATAAGTTATGAGGAGAGGGTGAAGGAACTGGGATTTTTTAGTCTGCAGAAGAGATGAATGTGGGGGTATTTGATAGCTGCTTTCAACTACCTGAAAGGGGGTTTCAAAGAGGATGGATCTAGACTGTTCTCAGTGGTAGCAGATGACAGAACAAGGAATAATGGTCTCAAGGTGCAGTGGGGGAGGTTTAGGTTGGATATTAGGAAAAACTTTTTCACTAGGAGGGTGGTGAAGCACTGGAATGGGTTACCTAGGGAGGTGGTAGAATCTCCCTCTTTAAAAGTTTTTAAGGTTAGGCTTGATAAAGCCTTGGCTGGGATGATTTCATTGGGGATTGGTCCTGCTTTGAGACGGGGTTGGACTAGATGACCTCCTGAGGTTCCTTGCAACCCTGATATTCTATGATTCTATGATTCTGTGATTAAATTACAGAATTATCAGAACACGATTTGTTGGAGAAGAGTCAACACAGATTTTGTAATGGAAAATTATGTCTCACTGATCTATTAGAATTCTTGGAGGGATCAACAAACATGTGGACAAGGGTGATCCAGTGGATATAGTTTTGTACTTGAACTTTCAGAAAGCCTTTGATTAAGGTTCCTCTCAAAAGACTCTTAAGCAAAGTAAGCTGTCACGGGATAAGAGGGAAGGTCCTCTCATGGATCAGTAACTGGTTAAAAGACAGGAAATAAAGAGTAGGAATAAACAGTCATTTTTTCACAGTGGAGAGAGGTAGATAGTGGGGTCCCCCAAGGATCTGTCCTGGGACCTGTGCTGTTCAATGTATTCATAAATTATCTGGAAAAGGAGGTAAACAGGTGGCAAAATTTGTGGGTGACACAACGTTACTGAAGATAGTTAAGTACAAAGCAGACTACGAAGAGCTACAAAAGGATCTCCCAAAACTGGGTGATGGGAAAACAAAATGGTAGATGAAATTCAATGTTGACAAATACAAAGTAACGCACATTGGAAAACATAATCCTAACTATACCTACAAAATGATGGGGTTTGAATTGGCTGTCACCACTCAAAAAAGAGATGTTGAAGTCTGTGGATAGTTCTCTGAAAATATCCACTCAATGTGCAGGGGCAGTCAGAAAGCTAGCATAATATAAGGAACCATTAGGAAAGGGATAGATAATCAGACAGTAAATCTCATAATGCCACTATATAAATCCATGATATGTTTACACCTTGAATACTGTGTGCAGTTCTGCTCACCCCACCTCATAAAGATGCCTTAGAATTGGAAAAGGTGCAGAGAAGGGCAACAAAAATTATTAGGGGGATGGAACAACTTTCATATTAGAAGAGATTAAAAAGATTTGGGCTGTTTAGCGTAGAAAAGAGAAGACTAAGGGGCTACTACATACTAGAGTTCAATAAAATCATGAGTTATGTGGAGAAGGTGTTCCATAAGGAAGTATTATTCACCTCTTCATATAACACAAGAACTCAGGGTTACCTCATGAAATTAATAAGCAGCAGATTCAAAACAGACATGAGGAAGCACTTTTTCACACAACACACAGTCATCCTGGAGCTCTTTGCCAGGTGATGTTGTGAAGGGCAAAAGTAAAACCGGGTTCACAAAAAAATTAGATAAGCTTCTGGAGGATAGATCCTATTAGCCAAGATAGTTGGGAATGCAATTGCATGCTCTGGGTGTCCCTAAACCTCCAACTTCTAGAAGCTGGGACTGGACAAAGGAGAATGAATTATTTGATGACTGCCCTGTTCTGAAGCCCCTGGCACTGGCCAAAGTCAGAAGACAGCATACTGGGCTTAAAGGACCATTAGTCTGGCCACGTATGGCCATTTTTATGTTTTCCCCAGTTAATCAGTGGAAGATGACATCCCCAGAGGAGTGTGGTACTCTCCAACATATCACATTTATTATCCTCAGAGAACACAGGCACCATGGTGAGCCAAAGATCCCCGATAACTTTGAGCATATCAGTTTTCTTGCTCCAGGCTCCAATAGGCCCATTGGAATGTCCTGATGAGCCAGTTCCACTTCACTCAAGGACCTTGTTGCCACAGGATGCAAATGAGAGAGAAAGGATGCTCTCAATAGTAGTGAATTGACCCCGTTCCTGATTCAGTGGAGGCAGTGCAAGCTTGCATGACCTGGGGCCTCAAGACAAAGGTGTGTGTATAGTTTGAGGACAGGCAGATTTTCAGTTTATGCTATAGCAGGCTAAATGAATGAGGAGAGGTGTGCTGCCTGCAATCTTATTACAGCCAGAAGCACCCATCTGTCTCAGGAGCTCCCAACTCATGTTTTTACTCCTGTAATTGTGAAATCTGTTTCTTTTGCCTGCAGTCCCCTTGGGATGGAACAGTGAAGATAGCAAGAGCTTATCATAGAGCAATGTGTTCACTGTAGTCAGACCACCTATGAGCGCCTGCACTGCTCCACAGAAGCCTGCCCTAATCTAGGGCTCTGCTCCACGGCGGTTCAGAACACTAATAGCTCAGGGACCAGCTACTGAAATAAATGGGATCCCATAGAGCATTTCAAGACAGATCTTCCAGGTCACAAGCTGCCCAAAGAGACCTTGGAATCAAAGCATGGAGTGAGGCTTCCCTCATTTGTAGATGAGAGAGCTCTGGCCCTCAGTCTCTCACAGGAAACAGGATGTACTGTGCAGTGCACGAGCAGGAGAGAAGCAGATTATGAGAGCAGCAGATAAATACTGTATCAGCCCCATAAAAAACAGTAAAATGAGCTGTAGACAGAGAGAGGGAAGGAGAGGGACAGATGTATTTAGCCAGAGAGATTACAAGATTGCTAAGAAAAGGGGCTAACAGAGAGAGGAGGGGATTAGTGAAGACAAGAACCCAGTGAGAAAGCAAGAGGCACATATGTGTGCGCGCGCACGCACACACACGCACACACACAGAAGCCAGATGGACCCGGACACAAGGCCTGCCACATCGTACTCCCTCTACCCTTGTCGTGGGGGTCCAGGAAGATGTGCACTCTGCTCTGCTGCTGGCAGCAGCTGGTGAAAGCTCCCACAGTGCCCAGTCTTGCTTAGCTCCATGTAGTTCTCGGTCCATCTCCTACACTGCTACATACGATCTGGAAAGAGGATGTTTACAATAACACATCCACACTAGATACAGAGACTTTCCTAGGTGGGGCATGGGTTTCACTTTGTGGTCAGAACCCCTGAACAGCAGCTTCCGGCCTTTTCCAAATCTGGGGGCATTATAGTGACAGATATGTAGCAGGAGAGGTGCCCCCCTCCCCAGTGCATGGAGCCCAGCTACTCTGCAGTGAGCACATCCACTCCTGAGAGTTGTTATATATTCAGCTGAGTATGTGTGTTCTCCCTGTGTGCTGCCCCAGCTCTGCACAGACAGCTGGCACAGCAGACCTCAAGTGAACTGCCCAATGACCACAAGATCCATGAAGGTACAAAGGCACCAGGCCATGTTTATTGTCGACAAAGTACGGTACTAGTATCCCTCAGACTTTACCGGACCACTAATACATGTGTGCCCATAACAATGGACACAGCTTAGTGAATCGTGGCACTTTCCATTCCCCCCTTGGCTGGACTACTCTCTCAGAGATACCTCTTTATACACTGATACAAATAAGTTATGTACGGCTCCTCTGACATAGTTAGTTATTGCCCCCTGACAGGCTAGCTATCACCCATCTCCTTGTACATGTTTGTTTGACCAAAACATCTCTATTAATCACACTGTCATCCTGACCTTATCTTTTAGGAGGAGTCAGTGTGTTCTGTTATCCATGGGGAATGTTTTTGTACCATCCTTAATATCGGGATGTTCTGGTACCACTCTTCTGGCATGTGTTTGCTTTAGTACTCTGTGCCTAGCACTTCTTAGGAATGTGTATTTCTGCAATATCAGCCCTGTTCTTGCCAGGTTCTGTGAACATGCAAGCAGGCAGAGCCTGATGTTTGCTCACAACCTGACTTTTGCTAACTTTGCTTTATATCAGCAAAGCCTGCCCACTACTTTAGCTCAGGCCTCATGCCAGACTTCTGATACACGGGCTTATATCTCAGGCTCTCTTCCTACTACACTCAGGTGCTGCTGCCATCTCTACCAAGCACTCGGGTTGGCAGCTATTCAACACTGGGAAGACTCCTGCACCCCTTTAGCCAAACCCCAGGCTGGAGTTCATTTTCTTACCTGCCATGACCCTTGCTCTGGTCCTTTGGGGTCCCACATAAAGTTTTGTGAATTTGGAGAGAGATTCTGCCCAATATAGAGCCTGTGCTGGCCGGGGGCCTGTCTCATGAAATCTATCCCTTGGGCCACATACACTGGGCTGCTGGACAGAATTTGGCTTTTCATGAGCACATAGATGAGCCCTGTTGGAATGCAGTGACTGAAAGGATTCAGAACTTTAGTCAGTGCACCCCCTGCACTCCATATAGATGGATTACATGAGCTGTGCACCAGACCATTGTGGAATATGCACAGACTTTACACAAACTCTGTACCAGGCCATGGTGGAATACACAAAGTCATTACACAACCTGTACACCAGGCCATGGTGGAACATGCAGTCATTACATGGGCTGGTTGACCAGGCCATGATGGAGCACCCACAGTCATTTCACAAGCTGTGCACCAGGCCATGGGGGAACAATGCACATTTACATCAACTGGTCTTTGAACATGTATTTTTTCTTTATTTTTCCCCTTGCTGGGTGTTTTCTGTGGGCAGATTGACGCACTGGGAGACTGCTAAATGACCATGCTATCTCTGAGGGGAAGAAGCCTCTGTTTTCATTGAATTTTATGGCAAACATCACTATCAGCCTCATCAAGACCTATGAGGACTTTGGTCATTTGCAGCCCACAGTAGCATTGAACTAGCCTTGAAGCGATTACCCTGTGCGTATGGCTGGAGAACCCTGATATAATTGCTAAGCCAGCTAGATCCTAGTGGGCAGCCAGTGTCCTGCATTAGTGTAAGTTCACTGCTTCCCAGATCACAGCAGAAAGCAGTTCCTGGAGGTCAAACCTTCCCTGGGCAAAAGATGAAGTGCTACATCCTGATGAGGAGGAATGAAATTACCAGGTGCCATCTCTGCCAATGCCACTGAATCGCTCTGAAATGAATGCTTGAGAAGGAATCAGCCAGATATACAAAGAGATTTACTGTACACCTAGGATTTGCCTTTCAGAGCCATGTGCTGGGGCAATGTAGGCCGACCTTACTGCAAGGTCAAACCAAATCCTGGTGGTTTCAGCAGTTCGTACCTGAGCCCAGCCAGGCACTCACTGTCCTGTTTGCACTGGACCAGATGGACTGGGAACAATGGACCAGATTAATTCCTGGTGTAACTCCACTGGCTTAACTAGCACTACAGAAGGTCTGCTCCACTCACTGCAATGGAACTCTAGCTTGGCAGCAGAGACAGCTCACTCCCACTAGACCTTCCCAGGGCACAGACAGCAGCTCCTAGGGGTAAAAGGGCTCTTGGTCAGGCTGGGGAGAGGGTCAGACAGCTGCTCGCCTATAGCAATAGGTTGGTTATGAGCCCTGGTTCAGTTAGCCTGTAATAAGCCTGAAATGTGCCCGGGCTCAGCGACCAGCATCTCTCCCCCATGCCCCATAGAGGGCACTTACTCCGAGGTCTCCTTCTACCCACCAAGAGTTGGGCTCTGAACCAAGGATTTCCTCCCCTCCCTCATCCTGCTGAGTTTAATCCAGACTCTGAGCTCTCTTACTTTCCATACTCCGGGTGTACAGCACAGTCTTGGAAGCAAGGAATAGAACAGTCCTTTAATGAGTGGTGGCCTGTATTAAGTGTAGGCATCAGTAGCAGGCACCAGAGTTTCCATTTTTCCATTTGTCACTGAAATTAACAGGGTCCTACCCACTGACACGAAGTTATCATCTGACAGACAGACAGATGGACAATCAGGCAGACACACAGAGAAATGGCAGAGTTGAGCATTGGCCTCATTTTGCTAGACCAGTTATAGAACAGCCATCTTCCTCTCCCTGGTTCTGAAACCCCCTATCACCTCCAAATGACCCCCCACTGCCTCGAAGTGATCCCCACTATGTGTGAGCATTCCCTGCCTGCCAGCTGCCCCCTGACTTCCCTTCATACTGCCTTTGAGTGGCCCCCTCATCCTATTGTAGCGGGTCCTCTCCCCTATAATAGATGGGTGACGCATATGGGTGCAGTCGTTTATTTCCTACTCTGGGCCCAAGTGCCCAGGATGGCATTCTGTCACAATCAGGGGCTGGGATCCATGGGGCCAGGGCTTCCTGTCCCGCCCCGCATCCTGCTCTCTCCCGGTGGTCTGATTCTCAGCAAGTGCTGGCTGTCTCCTGCTCTGTGCTAGGCTTCATTGCAGGTTGGGCTGGCTCCATTCGGCCAAGGAGATGAGAGGCCTGGCAAGAAGCTAGCCTTAATGGGACGCAAGTGCTGCCCACTGGGAAGGGTAGAGCAAAGGGCAAATCACTATGGTTTACTGAACCATAAGTGAGGTTCTTGTTTCATACACTCTGGCTTTCGGGAACAAAGGGATTCCCAGGAAAATCCCTCAAATGACTTAGTTCTGCCCCACAGCAATGCCATTGTCCCATCTCCCCAGGGTAATGCTTTATGCCCCAGGGTAATGCCTGGCCATGGAATCCCAGGACTCTCAGGATTTGACACTGTGTAATGCTGAGCGCCTCTTATGAGGAGTGGGAGTACTGGTTGCTCTCTCCAGATCTCCGTGCACACGCCCAGCAAGCAGGGGCTCACCAGCCCTTCCCAGCAGCTCACATAAAGGCCAGGTGGAGCTGCAGTCTCTGTCCTCCCTAATTCCTTCCTCCAGAGAGGCACCAAGAGCGGGGCGGGGAGTACCAGACTGCACCCCTTGAACGATGCAGCATTGCATGCCATCTCCTAGGCTGAATGTCTCCAGCAGCCTCCTCCCCACCACACCCCCTGCACTCCCTTCACATAGTACTTTCCCATACACACCCACACACGGCATCACTCCCACCATTCAACCATCCATCCCCCACATGATATCCCTCCAAGACACTCCCATACACCCAGCACACACAATCAGCCCTCTCTACCTCTGTACCCACCACACACACCAAACAAACACATCCACACACACATCCCATGTACCCATTGCACAAACACGGCTGGGAACAGTCATTCATTTCTTTCCCCCCATTATACTGTGCAGAGCATCTGAGTGTACCGAGTCACTACCATGTACTCCCTGTCAGCCCTTTACTTCCTGCCTCTTGGAGCCCTTTATTCACAGCCTTGCTCCATTCAGAAGGCACTAGGCTGGCTTTAAACAATCCTGGAATCACTTCTTCTGGAACATGCAGTTTTGCTTGAATCCTCTTAAGCAAAGCTGCAGGTCTGACTCCAGTGGCAGATTTAGCACACTTTACCCCGGTGCAGTAATTAACTCTTGAGTAGGCTGCATTAACTTTCTCGCTTAAGAACAGGAGCTTTTCATGTCGTAGATGCGAGAACATAAGAACGGCCGTTCTGGGTCAGACCAAAGGTCCATCCAGCCCAGTATCCTGTATACCGACAGTGGCCAGTGCCCCAGAGTGAGTGAAGCTAACAGGTAATGATTAAATGATCTCTCTCCTGCCATCCATCACCATCCTCTGACAATCAGAGGCTAGGAACACCATTCCTTACCCATCCTGGCTAATAACCATTAATGGACTTAATCTCCATGAATTTATCCAGCTCTCTTTTAAACTCTGTTATAGTCCTAGCCTTCATTACCTCCTCAGGCAGGGAGTTCCACAGGTTGACTGTGCACTGGGTGAAAAATTTTCTTTTATTTGTTTTAAACCTGCTGTCTATTAATTTCATTTGGTGGCCCCTAGTTTTTATATTATGGGAACAAGTAAACAACTTTTCTTATTCACCTTCTCCATACCACTCATGATTTTATATATCTCTATATATACCTGAAGGGGTTGGACTAGATGACCTCCTAGGGTCCTGTCCAGCCCTGATATTCTATGATTCTATGATTCTACCATATCCCCACTCAGTCTCCTCTTTTCCAAGCTGAAAAGTCCTAGCCTCTTTAATCTCTCCTCATATGGGATCTGTTCCAAACCCCTAATCATTTTAGTTGCCCTTCTCTGAACCTTTTCTAATGCCAGTATATCTTTTTTGAGATGAGAAGACTACATCTGTATGCAATATTCAAGATGTGGGCACACCATGGATTTATATAAGGGCAATAAGATATTCTCTATCTTGTTCTCTATCCCGTTTTTAACGATTCCTAACATCCTGTTTTCTTTTTTGGCTGCACACTGGATGGACGTCTTTACAGAACTATCCACAATGACTCCAATATCTTTTTCCTGATTAGTTGTAGCTAAATTAGTCCCCGTCATATTGTATGGATAGTTGGGATTATTTTTTCCAATGTGCATTACTTTACATTTATCCACATTAAATTTCATTTGCCATTTTGTTGCCCAATCACTTAGAAGGATCATCCAATACCACCATTTCACACCTGTTCTTCATCAGGCTCCAGCTCACATTCTCCAAAGGTATGGTTGTGCAGTGTATCAGAAACGACAGGCCCACAGCCATGGTGAGTGTGGGCATTCCAGACTCTCCACCACCTCATTACATCATGGGCCAGTAGGGCTGTGCATACACTGGGCCACTTCAGGAAGCCCTCTTATTCTCTCGGTACCTGTGTGAGGGCTGGAAGGATGGGGACCACTGCATATTATCCAGTATTGCTGCTGGTAGTGAGGTTATCAAGTCAGAGCCACTGAGGCAGGGTGCCTGGGGAAGGAGCAGCCTAGTCACCAGATGGGTCCCGCTGGTACTGGGACTTCATCAACCTGCATGTCTGCAGTGAAAGTCTGCTCTCCCAGCAGGATCAAACTGTGGATCTGCCTACTGATGAGGCTGGCTGGCTATTCCAAGGCATGTGACAACTTGAAACAATCTGCTTGCTGGTACTGTAGGTCTGTGACAGCAGGGGAGTCTTTGCACGCCCTTTTAGCCTCACTCAGGCTCAGGGCTCTCACTCAGGACAATCGGTCGCTCAGGGCTGCACTCACTAACTTGACACACAGCTCCCTGCTAGCTGCAGCGTGCTGATTCTCCATGTGGCCCCATGTTGACATGTGGAAGCCCCACCTTTGGACTGGCTATCCCTCCTGAGAACTTGTTACTGCACATTGGCTGCACTCTCAGAAACCTCATCAGAAAAGACATTTTGCTTAGGAGAATAAAAGTCACTCTATACTTTAGTGAGAATGTTAAACTTTGTTTCACCTGTTTTGACTGGGGCCATGAGGTCTCTTAACAGAGCAAATATGTATGGTTCAATTACTGTGAGACAAGCAGCTCTTTCTCAGCATGGTTCTGCATTAGCCTGGTCTTGAAATCCCCTTAATCATTCCTCATAAAATCTGAAACTGTCTGTAGCTTCATCAGCGCCTGATCCCCATAATCCAGCTGCATTGCAGGGACAGCTGCTGTTGTTCTTTTTCTTTTGCTGTGCACAGACATGCTGTATTCAATGATCTTTCCTAAAATTCTCTGAGTCTCAACATTGTTACCTGACCATGATGTTTGGAGTAAGTATTTAAGGTTCTGCCTAGACTAGAGGCTTCTCTCAGGAGGAGATGGATTGCTTCCTTTGCATCCGACGAAGTGGGTATTCAGCCACAAAAGCTTATGCTCTAATACATCTGTTAGTCCATAAGGTGCCACAGGACTCTTTGTCGCTGTTTCCTCTAACTTACCCTCAGCCCAAACATCAAACTCCCTCAAAGGTCAGTGTGTCGCTCACTGCAGAAGTCAGGGTCGATTCTCCAGGCGACAGCCTATGGTGGCTCTCCAGCTGTGCTGACTCAAACTGTAGCTCAGTTGAGATAGCTCCAGTAAGACTGCTGGGCAGCACTGTGATGTAACAGTCAATGCAAGCTAGACCTCCAGTGTTTTCCCACAAGACCTCAGAAAACTTCCCTGGTAGTCAAGCCTGCAGCCTACTTAGTCTTTATTTGTAAGCAGTGTAACCTACCAGGTCACATCAGCTTGTGCAGTATGCAGGTTCCCAGTCATCAGCTGCTTCCCATTTCCACAGTGCTCTCAATATCTAATCCAGGGACCCATTGTCTGATAATGGCTGCTGGGTGGCAAATTGCTCAGTCTACTAACTGCAAATCCATTGCGTCCAAAGGGAAATTATACCCAGCACAGCACTTTCCAGAGAATTCACTTGCACAAGCAAGAAAGTTTATTCCAGGCCAGAGAGCCCTGCTCCACACCTTTCATATGTGCAGTTTGAGTGAAAAGCAGGAGTTACACTATCCCAAGCCAGAATGGAAGCCTAGTGTAAGTGACTCACAACTAATGAGGCAGTGACAGGGGAGATCCAGGCCCTGACTCTGGCACGCTTGTTTGTGCAGCTGACCTGGCATCTCACACAACTGCTGTTACATTTATAATTCAATTTGAGATTCTCAAATGCAATTCCAGATTAACCCATTGTGAAGTGATGGCAGAGAGCTAGATTCACAACTGGGCTCTGCTGAGTCGCCATGGGAGTCTAGATCCATTCATAAACCTAATGGGTCCCAAGTGCCAAGTGACTCATGTCTAAGAGTCTCTTGGGAGTTTTCACTGTGTGTGGCCCTGAGAGACAGCAGGAAAGTTAGTACAAACAACAAAGAAGTGGAGCAAAGAAAGGCTTTGATGGATTCAAGGGGTCCTTCATCTCTCAGTGCCCTCCCATGCTGGGTTAGAATCACCATCCCAGAGATTCATGGACAAAACTCTAGTGTGCAACACCTCACAGTGCTCCCATGATGACACACTTGCCCTTCCTAGTCCATGACCATGATCAACACCAGGGAGCACAGGCAGGAGCCAGGTGCTCATTCTTTAAAGGCTTGTTGGGACAAGGAAAAGAGGAGCCTTGTCACTGGCTCTGGTACCAAAGGATTTGGCCCCATTGCTGCCTAGGCTCCCCACTAGGGCTCACCTGGATCAGCAAACATGTTAAATGCAGCCTGCTAAGGTGTTAACTGACCAGCCCTCTGCCCTGAAAATGGATCTGAGAGCAAGTGACAATGCGACGAGGAAGCCATGGTGGTCTAGCCTTTAGTGACAGATGCTCTCAGGTTTTTCCGATCCCCAACCCTCAGCCCATCTGGATACTTTTATTTGTGTGATTTATTCACCAGGGGCTGCAGATTTTGGTGATGGCCATGGGGTGAGTGGATCCTGACACTGTCATGTGACCAAAGTGTTAGGCATTTGAAGCCTTGGCCAAAGTTACATGATTGGGTGCAGAAAATGAAATTCATTCTCTCGCCAGAGCTCCTGTATATCCTCTTAACTGCAGTGCCTGTGGGCAAGCCCTGCTCATGGCAGGATGAGCAGCCAAGGAAGCTGGGAACTCAGCTGCACCTAGCACTTGTTGTTAAGGATTAATTCTTTTAAAAGAAGTTTATGCAGAAGGGGAAAGATGTGAGGACATGGGAGAGGTTTCTTCACTCCTGCCAAAGGTTGCTCAGGAACATCCTCAACAGCAGCAGAGACAGAGACAGCCAAGCATAAGGATGATATTGTTTCCCTTATTATGGAGACACCAGGTGTGGCTCCAAACGTTACATCAGTTAAGGCTGAGTTGATTTTTGCATGTAACACAGCAATTCAGCCTCTGGGGGAATGTCTACAGCAGAAACTACAGCAACACAGCTGCAGCATTACAGTGAAGACACTACGGTGACAGAAGGGGTCTCTGAAAGGTGGTGATGAGGTCAAGAGAAGAATTCTTCCATTGACCTAGCGGAGTCTGCACCAGGGATTAGGTCTGTTAATGATATCCCACAGAGTGTAAAAAATGTTTTACTGCCCCAAGCAGTGTAGTTAAGCCGACTTCACTTTGTAGTGTAAAGATGCCCTGTATTGTATATGAAGAATATGGCATGTCCTCCTTATACTCATAGCACTTACTCTTTGAGTAGAGAGAGAATTTTCTGAGAATGTACAAGTAGACCCACCTGAATCCATAGTTCCAAATAATTTGCATCTAGGAGTTTTAATCGAATTGGCTGAGGAGTTCTGCTAACTACTGGTATTAGGTTTTAATAAGACTAGAAAAAGTGGAGCTGTTCCAGAGGACGGAAAGAATGTGTGACATTATTGATGTTGCACCTATGATGTGCTAAGCACCTCCCAAACCCAGACCCTGCCCCAAGATATAGGTAGTGGACAATGATTCTGGTTTAGGGTGAGTTGATTACAGTTCTGTAAGCAGCAGGCAGGCCCACTGACACATCAAGCAGCTCCACCAAGGGACATACTTGTAGGCCACAATGGCTGGTGCTGAACATACTGTCTGCATGACCATGTGTTGGCACTTACGGCAGAAGAGAAGGCTGTGAAAAGCACTGCTGACTGGGAAAGAATGGAAAGAATGTAAGAATGTGCCAGAAAAAGCCACTCTCCTGCTCTCTGGGGCATGCTCCCTCTCCCACAATGAGACAATGCTCAAGGTGGATGCTGCGGCTCTTTGCTATCACTGCCTGGTTGTGGACTGAGAATTGTGTTGTGCTCATGTTCTCGGTCAGCTCCCATTACAAGCACCACGTGTTCCTCTTCAGCCAGAGAAACAGCCAGTGCTTCACAAGGCTCAGCCTGCCTCTCAGGAACACCCAGGATGCAGCACCTAACTTGTAGCTCCCGGGCCCTAGAGACAACAGGTGCACTTTTTGTGTGCCAGAGGTCATTGTTGTATCCTTGGGGGCAACAGTTTTAGGAAGAAATCACTTGAGAAACAGAGAGCTGTAAACCTTGAAAAGCAGCCATTTATTGCCACACACTGAACTAACCAGCAACCAGCCAAAACTGGCTGGGCTATCCCCTAATAATCTCAGTTGCCATAGCAACAAGATTCTCTTTCTACAACAACCAAATACACAACATATTTCTCCCCCCTTAATGAGAACATCCCCTAAATAAACACTGAACTAGAGAAGGAAGGTAGACTCTCTCTGTTCCTGGCTAAACCCCAGGGACTATTTTGCCCCCTAATCATGGACTCACCCTAGCTAAAGATCCAGCCTTTGAGGAGGCCTTCTGTCTCTAGGTGGATTGCAGCGAACTTCTGGTGTTGGTGCAACAGAAGATATCTTGGGCACAGGCCTGACAATGGACTCAGGGTTCGTAGCGTGAACGGGTGAGGATGTGGTATCAGCTCATTCAGAGAAAAGATGTATCTCCACCACTGGCAGTAATGGAGGCGGAAGGTCAGGGACAGGTGATTCTTGATTTGGTATCTGGCCGGAAGTGGTGAAGTCAGGCAATTCAAGTGAAGATGTGTCCTGGGGGCTGGTATGACCTGGCAATAGCTGATCTACATGTCGCCACCAGGTAAGATCCTCAGCGGTCTGGACAGTATAGGAAACAGGTCCGGTTTAAGCGATGACAGTGGCAGGGACCCATTTAGCTCTAGAAGCATAATTCTGAGCCAAAAACAGCTGTCCTGAGCTAAAGGTTTGGTCTTTTGCTCTGGGTGCATGCCTGATGACTTGATCTTGTTCCTCGCATTGCACAATTTGTCAGGGTTCAGAAGTTTCAGCAGATCAAAGCAAGTGTGCAGCTGTCGTGCCATCATTAGAAAGCCCAAGGATGCCTTGGTCATAGCAAGAGGTGTGTTTCTGTAGGATAATAAGGTGTTGAGATGCTTTTGAATAGATAATTGTCCCATTGCCGATTCAAAGATTATTTCATCATCTGCACAAATCTTTCAGCTAATCCGTTGGTACTGAAGTGATGTGGTATATTCCATTTGCCTTCATAAAATTTCCAAACTTCTGAGAGATGAACTGCAGTCCTTTGTTACTGACAAGTTGTTCTGGCAGACTGAAATGACAAGAGTCCATGTAGTTTTTGGATAGTACTCTGTTTTCAGACCAGTCCCATGGGTGTAGGTATGCCAACTGGGGTGCATTCTTCACTCCCTGACATGACATATAAGCTCTTGCCTTCTCTTCAGTAGCACTGTCCAATCCCAGCCACCAAAAAGAGCTTCATGCAGTTTCCTTCATGCACACTATTCCACAGTTGTTTTAACATCCATGATGTCAGTGGTGGTGAGATAACACATCTTCCCCACAACAAATAACCAGAATGGGCCGTTCTCCTGGACATGTAGGTAACAAGGTCTGGTGAGAATGGAGAGGTTCATTGAGATGTTCCATGCAACACCAAGTCCATAACTTGGGACAACACTGGGTCAGCACGAGTTGCTGTCTTTACCTGAGTAGCAGTGATGCGTGTGTTCTCTACCTCTTCAAAGTAAAAAGTTTCCTTCTGGGCAATATCTTGACATTTAACTGGCAAAGGCAGCCTTGAGGGACTGTTCAGAGTGGATTTCCAATACTGGATTTCATATGTGTGTGCAGAAAGCAACAATGCCCATCATTGCATATGACTAGCAGCTAATGGGAGAAAGTCTATGTGTGGTCCAAAAAATGAAGTCAGAAGTTAATGGTCTGCGAGAAGTGTAAACTTCCATCTGAACAGTGTGGTAAACTCAGAGCAGGCTGCTACACGAGGGAGTGGTGGTAAGCAGTCCCAGAAGGGTAAAAGGCCCTCTCCTTGCCAAATGAGAAAAGGTAACCTCAGGTTAACTGGATTCAGCTGAGTAGAGGTTGCCAGAGATTCAGTTGAGATCAGCTGAGGCCAGTTAAGGAGACCTTTTTAAACCTTCCCCTGTCAGGAAGGAGTGGGGGGGAAGACAGAGAGAGGGAGTGAGGCTGCTAGCAGGACAAGGAGCCCCTCCAAGAAGGGAGGCAGCATTCCCTGGCCGGAAGGAAAAAACCCTGGCCGAAAACTACTGAAGGGAAGGAAAAGCTTGCCCTTGGAGAATTAGGAGGAGTAGTGCCCTGCCCAAACCAGTCTCTCCCAGGCAAAACAGACTTATACCTGGTGAGACAGGGAGGGTACTTTGCCACAACAGGTACTGATGAAACTTTTGAAATCCAAAAATGATTCCCAGTGCCTTATGTTCAGTTTGGGCATAGTTAGTTTCTGCTATGCTTAGGGTGCGTGAAGCAAAAGCAATAAGTCTCTCTTCTCCTGAAGGCATAATGTGTGACACGACCGCTCCCACTCCGTAAGGGGAAGCATCGCAGGCCAACTGTAGAGATAAGAATGGATCAAAGTGCATCAGAACTCCTAAATTTAGCAATGCACCTTTAGCTTTGTTAAATGCAACCTCACAGGCTTCTCTCCACTTCCAGACTTTGTTCTGCCCCAGGACAGTTAAAATGGTTTTAACAGTGTGGCTAACTGCAAGATGAACTTTCCGTAATAGTTCACTAGTCCTAGAAATGAGCAAAGCTGGCTAACATTTTGAGGAGGTGGAGCCTCAACAATAGCCTTAACCTTTGCAAAGGCCTCAAGAAGACCTGTAGCATCAATGATGTTGTGACATTGCACCCATAATGTTCTACGGAAATATGCTTATGAATGTAAATATGACATAACTGGAATGTTTTATGCTACATATGCCGTATAACATCTCTGTAAAGGTTACGATCTACTGAATATATTCATCCTATTTGTATTGTGATATAGGAAAGCTAGGGAGCAGTGGTAGAGTGGTCCAGGGGAAAGATATAAGCCCTGATTAATTATGGTTCCCTGTAGACTAGGGAGAGTTGCTACAGGTTAATTGGAGCCCCTGTACTCAGTTAAAGCCCTGTAAGGAACCTAATAGAATACCCTGTTTCAGGCAGTCAAGGGGGAGAAGGAAGGATTGAAGTTTGGAGGTGTGTTGTGAGATTTGAAAGATGAGAGAACTGAAATAAAGGAGACTCTGCCCAAGCAGGGCAGGGAGACTTCCTCCGCCAGTGTCTAAGAACCGAGGGTAACCCCACCCAAGGGGGAAGAGGGTAAGAAACCTGAAGGGGTTAAAAGGGACTGGGACTCAGAGAGAAGAGCAAACCCATGTTACCCCAAATTTGGGCCAGCTACTGAGCTTAGGGAGGATTAATGACCCACCAGAGTTTGGCAGAAAGCAGCACATTTATTACATTGATATCTAAGTTCCAAAGAAGTGGGGGTCAGGTCACACTCACACTTGCATACTCACACTGCCAGGACAGGCATAGCACTGGAGGCATCAGGATCTTTCAGGGTAAGTGTCCAACAGCACAGCAATGGATGGTGTGATGGGGGTAAATCTTCCCAAGGCAGATGGAATGCAACTCAGTTGGTCCGGGCAAAGGGCCTTCTTGGGAGGTACAAGTTTGAGAGAGCGAGAGCATGTGGCACCTTCCCCTTTTAAGGACCGGCTCCAGGCCTGTGACTAGAGATGACTTCGCTGCATCTGGTTGGTCACACCCCAGCTCAGACAGGGTCCATGCAGTGTCCATGCTTTGGGTATGTGATTCCTGCCCAATTAGAGTCTCAGACACCTCCTACCATTGGTGTCTTCTGTCTTCTAGCTGTTAAAACAGCCCATTCATCTCACAAGCACTCCAGGAGGGAGGGGTGGGGAAAAACCGTTTCACAGGTATTTCACACAAATAGGGAGAGGAGACAAGGGCTGGGGGGTGGAAGGGAAGTGTAACAGACTTTTGAGCATACAGATATACATAGGATACAGATCACTGCTGCTCCTATAACAACCCAGACTCCCAGGAGGGCCTTCAGTGCCTATGAGCAGGGGCAAGGGGTGGCATCTTAGCCTCCACCCCCCGCAAGAAAAGCACGGGACCCACCATACAAACATCAGACATTTTGTTACAGTATGCATGTGCCATTTTTGTACTTGAAGTTATGAATATTGGCTGTGTACTTATTTGATTTTCAGTAGCCTTAGTAAGGCTGTTTTAGAAAGGAATTTGCAAGCGCACAATCAAGAAACACTTAAGCTAACAATGAACATTGAGACACCAATCCACATCTGAGGTTTCCTGGGAATGTGGCCTGGCTTGTAAGGACTGAGTCATGCATGGACATGTGACTTGCCCATGTGACTCCAAAACTCTGTCTTGTAGAGGGGACACTGCAGAAGGGGAGGGAGGGGTCTCCACTCACGAGAGAAAATCTATTTAAGCCCTTGGGAGACCACTCCATTTTGTCTTCAGCTGGCTCAAGAGATGGCTTCCCAACCCCCAAGGAATACCTGAAAGAAACTGGAACAAAGGACAGTAACCACGGGGGTGTAAGTGATTGCTGGATTGCTAGAAGGAGGCTAGTCTGTAAAAGAGGCTTACTGGAACATCTCTGAGGATGAGATTTCATCTGTAATCACTTTCTTACTGTATTAGGTTTAGACTTGCATGTTTTATTTTATTTTGTTTGGTAATATATTTTGTTCTGTCTGTTACTACTTGGAACCACTTAAATCCTACTTTTTATAGTTAATAAAATTACTTTTACTCATTAATTAACCGAGTTTGTATTGATACCTGGGGAGGGGAGGAGAAACGGCTGTGCATGTCTCTGTATCACTATTATAGACAGCGAACAATTTATGAGTTTACCCTGTATAAGCTTTATATAAGGTAAAACATATTTATTTGGGTTTTGGACTCCACTGGAAATTGGGTATCTGAGTGTTAGAGACAAGAACACTCTTATGCTGTTTTCAGTTAAGCCTGTAGCTGTTGGGAGACATGGTTCAGACCTGGGTTTGGATTTGTAACAGGCTAGCGTGTCTGGCTCAAACTGGCAAGGTTTTGGAGTCCCAGTCTGGCAGGAAAAATCAGTTAGAAGTAGTCTCAACACATGTGTTGGCAGTTCCCAAGGGGTTTTCTGTGATCCAACCCCTTGGATCTACAGATGTGTCCCAGATATTCTACAGAGGGCTAGAAGAATTCACACTTGTCTTTGTGGACTCGTAGGCCATACTCTTCTAGTTTTGTAGGGTAGCTTCTAAGTTCTTTAGGTGATCTTCCTCATTCCTTCCAGTGATCAGGATATCATCCAGATAGTACTGGATTCTTGACAATCTGCACAAAATCTGGTCCATAGCCCTCTGGAACAAGGCGGGAGCAGACATTATTCCAAAGAATAGGCAATAGTATTGATAATGGCCTTTATGTGTCACAATAGTTAAAAGCTCTTGGGACTTTTCAACGTACATCTGTAAATATGTGCTTGACTCAGATTGATTTTACTGAACTTTTACCTCCCAGCCAGGCCTACGAAGAGGTCATTGATACGGTGAAGTGAGTATGGCTCTTCACACAACACCAGGTTGACAGTGACTTTAAAACCTCCACAAATCCAGAAGGAGCCATCTTTCTTTGCTATTGGAATGATTGGAGTTGCCCATGGGCTATGGATAACTGGTATTAGCTTTACACACAGACACAGACACAGACACAGACAGACACGCCCCCTCCCCTGACACATACACCTCATTTGGCCTGTGCACTCTGCACGTTGGCTGTCTCGTGTCCCATTGTATTACCCAGCTAGCACTTCATCTCTGGGGCACTTGGTTTGCTGGGCTCATTCAAACATCATGCATTTTTTAATACAGTCAAATGCCAAGTCCTATCTGTCGAAACAAATAATTTAGGTCACCTTTACAAGATAGGGCCTGCTTCATACCTTCCCCCTTAAGCTGATGCCAGGCCTGACCTTCCTTGGCCCTCCTTTTCTCGTCCTAGGGTTCTATTTTGGGAATGGTCTCCCTGCCCATCGGGGTGGTCCCCGGGCTCAGACCTATGGAGTTTTGTCATGCCCCACCCACAAAAAGTGCATTGGGTAGGGGGTGGGGCAATCCCACAAGTCCACCTCTGCCCAGAGGTCGTCACACCAGTTGCAACCTTGGGCAGGTCACCCTGGATGTTCTCTTTCCTTCCCTAGTGGGGGTGACCAACAGCCCTGAGGCTGCCCCATGTCTCCAGTTTGGGCCCTCTGCCTCTTGGAGTTTGGGCCTCCTCCTTTTGGGTTTCTATATTCTGATCTTTCTTTAGCTCATCTGCCTCTATCATGGGGATTCCCTCCCCCATAGGGTACCTGTTGTCACGTTACTGAAATTATCTGGGATCATATAGATCATTGGTGCAACCAAGGTCCTATAGGGGCACCAAATCTTATGTAAAGGGGGTCATATAAGGTGTCTACGACCAGGTTATGGTCTGCTGATTATGATTATGCTATCTGGATGTGTGTATCATTTTGTAGTCAAAGTTATGAATATTGGCTATGTGCTTGGTCAGTGTAAGAGACTTTGGAAAGCAACTGAACAGCTGTCTGAGAAAAAAACCTGATCTCAATGAATGCCCAGTCAAGAACCAATCAAGCTAACAATGAACTTTGTAGACGACCGTCCACACCCGAGCTTCTCCAGGAATGTGGCCTGGCTGGTCAGGAACTGAATCTTGGAAAGTCATGTAACTGGACCACATGGCTCTGAAACTCCATTTTACAACTGGACTCTGCATAGGAAGGAGGAGGCAGTCTGCACCGACAAGAGGAAGTCTATATAAACCTGGGAGAGACACCTCCATTTTGTCTTCAGTCTGTCATTCTTACTCTGGAGGAATTCTTGCTACACACAGAAGTTTTCAGCAAAAGACTGTCTGACTCATCCTTGCAGTGGATGTATTCCAGAGACTTTGATTTCAACTTGCAGTTTATGCTCTCACCGAACCAAGAACTTGGCCATTACTGCATGTAATTGATTTCTTTTAACCATTTCTAACTCTTATACACTTTTTCCTTTTATGAATAAATAAATAAACCTTTATATTTTAGATTCTAAAGGATTGGCAACAGTGTGATTTGTGGGTAAGTTCTGATTTATATATTGACCTGGGGCCTGATTCTTTGGAATTGGGAAGAACTGTTTTCTTTATTTGGGGTATTGGTTTTCATAACCATTTGTCCCCAGGGCAGGTAGCTGCTGGTGGTGATACTGGAAAACTGGAGTGTCTAAGGGAATTGCTTGCATGACTTGTGGCTAGCCAGTGGGGCAAAATCAAAGTCTTTTCTGTTTGGCTGGTTTAGTTTGCCTTAGTGGTGGAGAAACACCAGCTTTGAGCTGTAACTGCCCTCTTTGGAGCAATTTGTCCTGACTTGGCACTCTCAGTTGGGTCCCACCAGGAACAGCCCCATCACACCTGTCTTGGCTGTGTTGTCTAGGGTTTGTATCTTTCTCCCCTTGAGGTTGAGTATCAAGCAGAGTGCCCCAAGGGTCGGTCCTGGGGCTGGTTTTATTCAATATCTTTATAAATGATCTGGAGGATGGCGTGGACTTCACCCTCAGCAAGTTTTCAGATGAATTAAACTGGGAAGAGTGGTACATACACTGGAGGATAGGGACAGGATACAGAGGGACCTACACAATTAGAGGATTGGGCCAAAAGAAATTTGATGAGGTTCAACAAGGACAAGTGCAGAGTCCTGCACTTAGGATGGAAGAATCCCATGCATGGCTACAGACTAGGGACAGAATGGCTAGGCAGCAGTTCTGCAGAAAAGGACCTAGGGGTTACAGTGGATGAGAAGCTGGATATGAGTCAACAGTGTGCCCTTGTTGCCAAGAAGGCTAACGGCATTATTGCTCGGCCTGCCAAGCCAGTCTCTCCAGCTGGTGGGACTGCTGAAAGGCCTGCAGTGGCTTCTTGTTTCTCTGTGAGCCACTGAAGAGTGCCCTCCATCTCTGGGTCACCAAACTGTGTTTCTAGCAAAGGGTTCTGGACAAGCCCCCACATGTAACAGGGCTCATGACCTGCCCCTCTTCCTGCAGCCCGCTTGCTGCCTCCAGCAACCCCTTCAGGGTTGTCCCACACCTGTGTCTTTATTTACTTAACTTCATTCCACCACCAGTGACCATCTATGTACAAGCTTTACAGGATTCTTCTCCTCCTTTATAGGCAGAGTCAGCTTTCAGCTAGGGGGCCTTCCAGTTTGCTGGCTGGCTTCTCACTAGCTGCTCCCCACTTCTGGTTCCCTCCCAGCTTTTACAGCCCTTGGCTTGTCACCCAGCAAGTGTTGCCAATCCTCAGGGCAGCATCAGGCCTTTTCCATCAGCCCCGATCTGTTTCCCCTGATTGGAGCTGACTGGGCAGATGCTAATTAGATGCCTTTGCACCAGCACCTTGCTACAGGCTGGTATCAAAGGAAGCAGTGACTCTGAAAAAGACTTAGGGGTCATGGTGAAATCAACTGGAATGAGCTCCCAGTGCAAAGCTGTAGCTACAAGGATGAATGTGATCCTTGGATATATGAGCAGGAGAATATGTGGTTGGATCAGAAGCATGGTGTTTGGTCTGTGTATGGCATTGATGACATCATTACTGGTTACTGTGTCCACTTCTGGTCTCCATACTCCAAAAAGGATGTTGTAAAATTGGAAAGAATTCAGAAAAGAGCTATTAAAATTATTGGAGGTCTTGCAAACCTGGCTTAGTGTGGAAGACTGCAGAAGCCTAACTTGTTAACAAGGAGGGATAGCTCAGTGGTTTGAGTATTAGCCTGTTAAAACCAGGGGTATGAGTTCAATACTTGAGGAGCTCATTTATGGATGTGGGGCAAAAATAGGGATTGATCCTATTTTGTGCAAGGAGTTGGACTACATGACTTCCTGAGGTCCCTTCCAACTCTGAGATTCTATCACTCCATTTAGTTTATTGAAAAGAAGGTTAATAGGTGACTTGATCACAGACCTAATGGCCCTACATGGGGAGCAGACTTCTGAGAGCAGCGGACAAAGGCATTGCAAAATTCAGTGGGTCAGAAATGAAGCAAGACAAATTCAGTCTGGAAATAAGAAGGTACATATTTTTCACAGTATGGAGAGTTAACCATTGAGACAACTGCCCTAAAGAAATGATGAATTCTCTGTCTGTTGGAGTCTTTACATTTATCCCAGGTGCTTTGCTAAAACAACTGCTCTTGCTCAGCCAAATCCCCTTGGAAAGGGGGAGCAGGACCAGATACTGCTCTTAATAATAAAGCAAACTTTTCTATAAGCAGAGCAAGCCCTCAGTTGGTATCTGGAGGCAGTTCCAAGAGAAGACACCTCTGGAGGGTCACACATCCACCTCCCCAGCAATGATACAATATACCCAGCCCACAGCACCTGCCTTTTCAGATCTATGCTCTCTGACCAGACTAAGAGTGCGAGCAGTCCAGCCCAGCCTGCTCTGTCCCACCAGGGGACATTGCTGCAGTCATGGATGCTAGGGAGTATTGGGCGCTGAGCCCTGCTCCCCGATGCCTGGAGGCTCCAGCAGGGTCCTGCTGCCCTCTGGCCAGACCTCACCACAGCAGCTCTCTAAGCTGCCCCTTCCTCTGCTATATACTTTCCCAGCCCAACACGACTACCATTGCTGTGCCAGCACCTTTCCCAGCCCTGCCCTGTGCCAGCTGATGCCAGCAGCTGATGCCACCAGTGCCCATTGGTGACCTACCACCAATTCCCTGTCTTTGCTTTGGAGTGACACTCCTGGGGACCACGCCAATCTCTTGATGCTACCCCATCCCCACAGTGGGAAGTGGAATGCAATGAGAAATCAGGAGTAGTGTCTGTCTGCCTATAACCAGTCAGGACATCTCTGCAGAGGAAAGTCTCTGCATCTCTTCCCTCTCTTAGCCCTTTCCACCACAAGATAGATTACAAATCCATTTATCTTACTGCATTCTGTGACCACCCTTCTGGTCAATGCTCCTCTTCGTTTCTTTCCTGCTCTGGGGTCTGGCTACACATCAGCACTCACTTACCTTCTGACTAGGCTCTAGCTCTTGGGGTGGATCCCAGTAAGCATGTGTAAGCAGAGTCTGAATGAATGCTTCCCTGACAGCTAGCTGGGAAAAGAGACTTTGGGTGTGTTTATATAAATACAGTTTGCTCCTGCTCTGCTTACATATTCAGCAGATAGAGCAGTGTCAAAGTGATCAACTTTAGCTGATGTTGGGGCAGAGGTAGTGAAATATGGTTACCAATGTTATAATTATTATAGGAATACAAGAAAGCAGGACTGTGCTTAACCTGTCTGAAATAAGGGGGTCACCCGCAGTTAAAAGAGCCTTGTTAAGCCAGGGGCTCAAATGCTAGAGCCCTGTGAAAATAAGAGGGATGAAAACAGATATTCTAGTCAGGTGGCTGCAAATGCTTACTAACAGCTCTTCCCTAGATTGGCTTGCATTGTTCTATCCTACTGTTCAAAGAATGGAGTTAAATAAGTTTCATTTAGAGTCTCTTTGTTATTTTAACTGTTCTATCAGAGCTGAAATGAGTTGTGGTAACACTGTGTTTCTGTGCTATGATAGACCTAAAAATCAATGAGAGCTGAAATCACTTGAAAGGGGGCTGTGTTACTACCCAGCCTTCAAAGCGCCAAAAATTGCTAAAAGGTTGATGTGCAGAGGTCACAGCAGCATGGTAGGTGTTAGCAGAAGGTGATTGATAGTTGGCTGGTGAGACAGAGAGGTTCAGTGTGTGGCCAGCAGGGCAGCTGACAGAGATGAGCGGACAGCAAGAAAGTTGGCAGAAAGTGGGCACAAGCAAGGAGCCTTTTTATGCCCCCTTCATCCAGGGTAGAGATGAACTCTGTAGATGCACCTCTGTACTCTGGTTCTGCACTGACCTTGAACAGCAACTGTGAGTGGGGTCCAGAGAAGGGACAGGCATGTTAAAGGGACTTTTAGGCTGATGGCCTTAAGAACCTGAGGGGAAAAGGACACTGCCTAAATTACTTGGGGTTGGGTCTCTTGCTCATGGTTTATGTTTATGAACCCTGTTTCTGGTGTTTTCTCAAATTAACCCTGAGTTACTTCTCTCCTTTATTAAAATGTTTCTTTTCTGTACTCAGACTCCATGATTGCAAGTGGGGAAGTATTGCCACTAGAGTTACCCAGAGGTGGTGTGTAATTTTCCCAGGGGACTTGTGCCAGTTCTGTGTTGTATCAATGGAAAGGAACCCCTAGATACTGAATCCAGCCCTGGTTGCTGCTGGCTCCATCTAGCAGAAGGGTTACACATTGTGGCAAGGCACTCCGTCTGCCTCACCAAACTTAGCACTCCCTCCTCCTGCAGGGACAGGGTCTGGGGTAAATCAGCACCCCTCACCCCCAGACCATGTCAATCTTCCCTCTTCAGAGTTTGTTTCTCACAACCTTCCTGGTAGGCCTCAGGGCAGGCCTGAGGAGTGCTTCTTTGCTAAACAAAGGGAAAAAGTCTTTAACACACCAAAACAAAGGGGAAATACCTTTCCCCAACCCAATCACTGGGGCAGATGTTGTCCTATTGCTGGCCCCGGAGTGTCAGTCCTTCCCCTAAACAAGCACTGGTTTGGGGTGTCTTCCCTGTGGGGAGGAGCAGTCTTTCAGGCTAGAAAAGCCTATCTCCCTGTTGACTCCAGCCTTGCAACAGTTTATCTCCCTGCAAGGAGAGAGATTTTAACAGGTTTCAGGCAGTCCTTAATTCAACTCAGGTGTCCCTAATTTACCTGAAGTAACCCATTCCCAGCTTGTAGGGGAAAGGGCCTTTAGCATTCTAGGGCTAACATACCTGTTTTCCCAGACTCTCCTGCAGCCATGTGGTCTGATTTTGCCACAGCATGTACCTGAAATTCTTTCCTGTGCAGAGAGCTAATGCTTGATCGAGGCACCCCTTAAATCTCCCACAAGCCCTGCTTGGAGACCGCGTGCTGGTCCTCTGCAGAGGTGAGTGCTACTCCAGTGAAAGGAGGCACTGTCACTGAATTGGCAATCCAGGCACTTACAGAGGATCAGATCAGAAAATATACTTCCTCAGCCTCTGCAGTACTTTAGAAGGGGAGTACATGGGTATTGTAGTCTCTGAACCCTCATTCCCAGGTTACACCAGAGCCTGCCTCTGACCCTGACAGACTAGACTTATGCCAGGTCCGGGGCTTTCCTGAACATTGGCAAATGCAGGGGTGGAAACTAGTCTGGCTCACTTGCAGGTTACTATACTTACAATAGACATTAGTGTCTAAGAATGTGTTTAGTGTTCAGACTTTATAGAATGCTTGTAGGATGCTGCATGAATTAATCCTACTTAAAATGTCTGTATTCTGTTACATTGACTGTTTGCATTGTAAACTCTGCAATTGTTCAACCCATCAAACAGGAGAAGAAACATTAATTAAGGTAAAATGCTCATCCTCAACACAAGATGGCCCACTGCAGGCAAATGACACATCTTGCAGCATCAAAGGACAGAGACCTTATTGATTGTATTCCTCACTGCTCCCAGGAAGGGGAGGCCTGTGCATTAACTCATCCCATCAGCTTGGATACTAGGTTGAGGGGAGATAAAAATCCCTGGCAAGAAGAAAATGGGTCTCTTTATGCTGTTTTGACTCTGAGGGTCAAAGATTCCTAAACATAAGCAAGAGATCCCTATGCTGCTTGGCATGGATCAGCCCTAAAAGATGCCTAGAGTTGTTATTAAAGAAGCTTCTATTACCTTTTTAAATCTAACGGTATGTCTAGACTACTCGCCGGATCGGCAGGTAGCAATCGATCCAGCGGGGGTTGATTTATCACGTCTAGTCTAAGTGCGATAAATTGACGCCAAGCACTCTCCCTTCAACTCCTATACTCCACCACCACGAGAGGTGCAGTGGAGTTGACAGGGGAGCGGCAACAGTCGACTCACTGCAGTGAAAACGCCGCGGTGATTAGATCTAAGTACGTCGACTTCAGCTACGCTAGCCACTTAGCTGAAGTTGCGTAACTTAGATCAACCTCTCCCACTCGCACCCTGCAGTATAGACCAACGCTAAGATTCTAACTCATTTGTATGTGTAGGTTTCTCGTTTTAACCTTGTAAATTACTCTCATTTCTTTTCTTGGTTAATAAATCTCTAAGGATGGAGATTCCACCACCTCCATAGGTAACCCTTTACAGAGCTTCACCACCCTCCTACTGAAATAGTGTTCCTAATATCCAACCTAGACCTCCCCCACTGCAATTTGAGAACATTGCTTCTTGTTCTGTCATCTCCTATCACTGAGAACAGCCTAGCTCCATCCTGTTTGGAACCCCTCTTCAGGTAGTTGAAGGATGCTATCAAATCCTCCCTCGCTCTTCTCTTCTGCAGACTAAATAACCCCAGTTCCCTCAGTCTCTCCTCATAAGTCATGTGCCCTAACCCCCTAATCATTTTTGTTGCCCTCCACTGGACTCTCCAATTTATACACATCCCTTCTGTAGTGCGGGTACCAAAACTGGACACAATACTCCAGGTGTGGCCTCACCAGTGCTGAATAGAGGGGAATAATCACTTCCCTCAATATACTGGCAATGCTCCGACTAATACTGCCAAATATGCCATTGGCCTTCTTGGCAACAAGGGTTCACAGCTGACTTATATCCATCTTCTTGTCCACTGTAACTCCCAGGTCCTTTTCTGTAGAACTGCTGCTTAGCCAGTTGGTCCCCAGCCTGTAGTGGTGCAAGGGATTCTTCCTTCCTAAGTGCAAGATTCTGCACTTGTCCTTCTTGAACCTTATCAGATTTATTTTAGCCCAATCCTCCAACTTGTCTAGGTCACTCTGGACCCTATCCCTACCCTCCAGCATATCTACCACTCCTCTCAGTTTAGTGTCATCTGCAAACTTGCTGAGGGTGCAATCCATGCCACCCTCCAGATCATTAATGAAAATATTGAACAAAATCAGCTCCAGGACTGACCGTTGAGGCACTCCACTTGATACCGGCTGCCAACTAGACATCAAGTCATTGATCACTACCCATTGAGCCTGAAAATCTAGCCAGCTTTCTAACCACTTTATAGGCCATTCATCCAGTCCATACTTTTTTAACTTGCTGGCAAGAATATTGTGGGAGACCATATCAAAAGCTTTGTTAAAATCAAGATATAGCAGATCTACCACTTTCCCTATATGCACAGAGCCACCTATCTCATCATAGAAGGTAATCAGGTTGGTCAGGCATGACTTGCCCTTGGTGAATCCATGTTGACTGGTCCTGATCACCTTCCTCTCCTCCAAGTGCTTCAAAGTGGATTCCTTGAGAACCTGCTCCAAGATTTTGCTGGTGGATTGAAGTGAGGTTGACCAGTTTGTAGTTCCCCAGGTTCCCTTTCTTTCCTTGTTCAAATGTGGTCACTGTATTTGCCTTTTTCTAATCATCCAGGACCTAACCCGATCGCCACAAATTTTCAAAAATAATTGCCAATGGCTCTGCAATCACATCAACCAACTACTTCAACACCCTTGGATGCACTATATCTGTACCAATGGACTTGTGCACATCCAGCTTTTCTAAAGAGTCCTTAACCTGTTTTTTCACCACTGAGGGCTGGATGGAGCAACGGAGAGGGTGATGGAGATACAGGGAGACACTATGTTTATCGTTCTGGCTTTGGGGTTGTGCCTCAGCTGGGAGCTCACTGGGGCAGTGCAGATGAAACCAAGAGGGTGAAGGGCTGAGGATACAGGGAATGACCCTTTGCCTGCCAGAACCTGCAGCAGAGATGGTCTCATTTCTCATAGCTCAGGCACTGGAATAGACCACAGAAAGAACCTGTGGGTCTCTGCCCAAGAGAGGTGATTTCCAAGGAGCTGGGAGCCTAGAGTTGGTGCCCTCAAAAGATTACACTGGTCTACAATTTTGTAGAAGTCATCTGCTTCAGAGATAAAATGTGATATTTATTATGTATTTTGATGTGCTGAATTCAAATATGACAATTAAAACAACTTATTGGCTACTGTTTCTAAGATATTTAAGTTTTTACATTTTATGTCTATGTATATTGTGTAGATAGTAGAGTTTTAATAATAAATTGTAAACCTAGGTCTTTTCATGTGTTTATGGTTGCTTTACATGACAATATTTCACCTGTCCTGTTTATGTAACACTTTAAAAATCAGCAAAAGGGATATATAAATAAAATGTTTTATGAAACAAAAGGCAAAAAACTATTATGTACATAGTTTAGTCCTTTCAGTGTCTACTCGGCGCTTCTTGGCTTGTCTCTTGTATTCATTAAATGGAGCATCTCTTGTCACTGTCCAGCAATAGTCTGCAAGCATTGATGGGCTCCATTTGCCCTGATAGCGTTTCTCCATTGCTGCAATGTCCTGGTGAAATCGCTCGCCGTGCTCGTCGCTCACTGCTCCGCAGTTCGGTGGAAAAAAATCTAGATGAGAGTGCAAAAAATGTCTCTTCAGTGACATGTTGCAACCAAGGCTTTTGTATGCCTTGAGGAGGTTTTCCACCAACAACCTGTAGTTGTCTGCCTTGTTGTTTCCGAGAAAATGTATTGCCACTGACTGGAAAGCTTTCCGTGCTGTCTTTTCCTCGACACGCAGTACATGGTCAAATGCATCATCTCGAAGAAGTTCACGAATCTGAGGACCGACAAAGACACCTTCCTTTATCTTAGCTTCACTTAACCTTGGAAATTTTCCACGGAGGTAATTGAAAGCTGCTTGTGTTTTGTCAATGGCCTTGACAAAGTTCTTCATCAGACCCAGCTTGATGTGTAAGGGTGGTAACAAAATCTTCCTTGATTCAACAAGTGGTGGATGCTGAACACTTTTCCTCCCAGGCTCCAATGACTGTCAGAGTGGCCAATCTTTCTTGATGTAGTAGGAATCTCTTGCACGACTATCCCATTCGCAGAGAAAACAGCAGTACTTTGTGTATCCAGTCTGCAGACCAAGCAAGAGAGCAACAACCTTCAAATCGCCACAAAGCTGCCACTGATGTTGGTCATAGTTTATGCACCTCAAAAGTTGTTTCATGTTGTCATAGGTTTCCTTCATACGGATTGCATGACCAACTGGAATTGATGGCAAAACATTGCCATTATGCAGCAAAACAGCTTTAAGACTCGTCTTCGATGAATCAATGAAGAGTCTCCACTCATCTGGATCATGAACGATGCTGAGGGCTGCCATCACACCATCGATGTTGTTGCAGGCTACAAGATCACCTTCCATGAAGAAGAATGGGACAAGATCCTTTTGACGGTCACGGAACATGGAAACCCTAACATCACCTGCCAGGAGATTCCACTGCTGTAGTCTGGAGCCCAACAGCTCTGCCTTACTCTTGGTTAGTTCCAAATCCCTGACAAAGTCATTCCGTTCAGCTTGTGTTATGAGGTGTGGTTCAGAGGAGGAGGATGGGAGAAAATGTGGGTCCTGTGACATTGATGGTTCAGGACCAGAAGTTTCATCCTCTTCCTCTTCCTCGTCTGACTCAAGTGAGAATGATTGATTCTGGTGCATCAGGAACCGGCAGTCCTTCTCCGTGGGGTATTGGGCGTATAGCTGATGGAATGTTTGGATAATGCACAGTCCACTTTTTCTTCTTTGACACACCTTTCCCAACTGGAGGCACCATGCAGAAGTAACAATTGCTGGTATGATCTGTTGGCTCTCTCCAAATCATTGGCACTGCAAAAGGCATAGATATCCTTTTCCTGTTCAACCACTGGCTAAGATTTGTTGCACAAGTGTTGCAGCATAGGTGTGGGGCCCACCTCTTGTCTTGATCTCCAATTTTTCAGCCAAAATGAAGGCGATAGGCTTTCTTAACCATACTGCGCTTTTGTGATGCAAAAGTCACTTCACCACAAACATAGCAAAGTTATCTGCGCTGTTCACACAAGTACGAGGCATCTCTGCTCACTTTGGCTAAACAGAAATGTGTCCCTTTGCAAAATCAAACACTGACAAATAAGAGAGCATGACACTGTATGATTTCTAGAGCTGATATAGGGCAATTTGTTCAGCAGAGTGATGTAAGCTTCGTTATGATTGCATCATCCATGACTTCTAGGAATAACATGATGCAATTCATATCATGTATGATGCAATACCAGCTTCAGATTGCATCATTCATTGTTTTGCCTAAAAAGTGAGTACTGTCCAAACCCAGTCATAGGTTTATTCATAGATCCAGTCAAAGATGTATTTTAGTCATTTCTGGTTTAAATTGAAATCCCTTCCCTTTATAACTCACTTATCCTCCGCCATTCCCATGTCAAGGGTCGTATATACTGACCCAATAGCATATCTTGAAAACTAGAGCCAATCAACAATTTTAAGCATCATTTTCGTTCTCAGTGACCCAGAATTAGTAAGTTTGACTACATTTATTTCAGAAGCATTTTGGCTGTAGAGCAGTGTTATGAAAGGGAAATTCTGGTATAGTTGCCCTGAACTGGGATAAATGTATCCTCAGATATGAACATAGTGTTCTCATGGGTTTTAGCCAATACATATGTATTAAGCATAGTATTTACGTAAGTGTTGGGAGGTTATGTTAACTAAATGTATTATACTCTGCCCACAATTCTCTACACCCATATCCAGTATCCCATAATACCTTGCATTAGCTAATGTAAGCTTTGGCTTAAGCAGATAGCAACAGTGTCATATTCAGGACATCTGAGTGTTTTATCACAGTAACAGGTAAGGAGTTAAGCACACAGGCCAGTATTGGAATGTCCCAAAGGAAGAGGTCAAGATATGTGAATGGTCTCCCTCAGTACAACCTAGGAGGTGTCTTCACCCCTTTGGTGCATGGAATGCATGTGTTCAGAACAAAGAAATAAGGAGTTCTCTATGGTTCCAGAAAAATAAGGGAGAAAGCTGATTGATTAAATATAATTTCTCATGATACACACAGAACCTTTTTACTTGTGAACAGGATGGATATAAAAAGGATAGCTTCAGGGGTGTAACTTGGAAATGTCTGTTTAAAGTGAACTTAACAACATAAAATGAGAAGGCTTCCTGGGCACTACTATAATTTCTTCCTGTACTATATTATCATTGACTTTCAGTAATAAACTTGACAGTCATAGGTTATCTGGTCTCTTGAATATATTTCATAATGACCCAAAGTGTGGTCAAGCAACAGACTATAAAAACGTGTCAACAGGATGATCTCAGCAGAACCTATAGAGACAGACATGCAGCTCCATGCACAGGCAGATGTGCACAATGTGGCCATTTCCTTTTACCCTGTTTAGAGCTGATAGGAAGCCACTGGG
This sequence comes from Dermatemys mawii, assembly GCA_007922305.1. Classification (NCBI taxonomy): domain Eukaryota; kingdom Metazoa; phylum Chordata; order Testudines; family Dermatemydidae; genus Dermatemys; species Dermatemys mawii. The sequence continues at coordinate 731,978 of ML677410.1, forward strand.
ATGTGGGAGTTTCATGTTGGAAGTGAACGACTCCAGGAGCCAAGGAATTCAGAAGGAAGGATGCTGCAGCGTGAAACCCTGCAGTGAGGAGTTGCTGGCTCCTCTTCCCTACACAGGAGGAGAAAGTGCCTAGTTCTCCCCTCATTTCTAATGCAGGAAAAGCTGCTCCAGTATTAGTAAGAATCTAATTACACATTTATTGTTCCATGAATTAATTATCTGGCAAGCAGAGTTACCTTTTACACAGCTCTTGAACTTCGGAAGGGCCTCCTTACACCAATCCCCAGATAATTTAATTAGCATATTCATGTTTTATTAGCAGTAAACCGAAAGTTGGTTTGGATTCATTTGAATTAAAGTTCCAAAGTCTGCCAGCAGCCCAACCGCAAATGCTAAGTTACAGATGGGAGTGAACAGAGCCCTGTGCATCCTAGTCACTAACACTCCAAGCCTGCACTGTGTCCAGCCAGATTCTCTGGCTGCACTTTGTCACAGGCAGTGCCTGGCTCTTCTGTCTGCTACTGCCTGCTCTGCCAGTCTCAGAGTTGTGATGTGGGGCTGAGATGGATGTTCCATTCCTCTATCGTCCATGTATTCTCTCCTATTAGCCAATCAAAGTATTTACAGTAATTGTGTTAGCCCATAATAGCCTTAGCTGTACATTATAGTCATGCAAATAGAAGACCATTGAAACCTTGGGATGGAGCAACGGAGAGGGTGATGGAGATACAGGGAGACGCTATGTTTACTGTTTTGGCTTTGGGGTTGTGCCTCATCTGGGAGCTCACTGGGGCGGTGCAGGTGAAACCAAGGTGGTGAAGGGCTGAGGATGCAGGGAATAGCCCTTTACCTGCCAGAACCTTCAGCAGAGATGGTCTCATTTCTCATAGCTCAGGCACTGGAACAGAGCACAGAAAGAACCTGTGAGACCAACAGGACCAGCCTTGCTCTTCCCACCGAACATCCACCTCTTCCCAGAGGCACCCCGTGGCAGTGAGTGCATGATTGCAGAAGGGATTCTCTTTTCTTTATTCCCAAATAGCAACAGCAGGGCTCTTTTCTTTCATATCTTCTCACTCCTCCTCAGCCTTTCTCTCCATCCAGCTCTTCCAGCTGCTCTTTCCCACTTCAGTTTGGAATTCACTATGGAGGCACCTTTGTGACTTTGTTGAGATTTGCATGTAGGGCAGGGATTACAATTCTTTATTTTTTTCATGCAAAACAGGCTGTATCAACCCTAGCCATAAAGCACTTACTCCTTGAGTCAAGATTGGGTTTTCTGTGATTTGATAAATTGTTCAGTTTATGAGATAAAGTATTTTAAAATGACCCATTTTGCCATTCAATTCATGAGTCTAGCCTTTTTCATATCTTCTTAGCTAATAAATAGCTTAATCTGGAGATTTAAAAAGGAACTCAGTGGCAGATTTTAACTAAATCAAAGACCTAGGGCACTGTTTAAATTTAATAATCTGAAAATAATTGATGTATTTGCATTATTCTTCATAACCGTTTCAATTTATAGGCTAGAGCCACTGTCATCTATAGATGAAGAATAAGACAAAATCTTTGAAGTCTTAATAATGCCTGGAATGGAATTTAGAAGATTCAGACTTTTAAAAAACATGAAATTTTAGAATATGTGCAATATGTTCCACATAATCAAACCCTAATTCTGTGTCTGTCACATTATGAGGGAAGTGTCCATTATCAGGAGAATAATGCTGTAATTTAATTAACTTTTTAATAATGAGTTGAGCTACTAAGTAACAGTGACCACAATATAATTAATTTGAATATCCCTGGGAAGCAAAAAGTAGCACAATGATGCTAAACATTAGACTGAGAGATTTAAATAAAATAAGGAGGCCAGTCAAAAAGGTCCAGAGTCAAAAGTAAAGAAATTAAAATCCTTGGATTTGTCCTGGGCACTATTTAAAGCTCCAAGTAGGCAAACCACCACTGTTCAGTAAATCATTTAAGCACATGCTTAACATTAACCAAACACTTACATCCAGAGGTGAAAGTAAGCTGGTATGCCCTGGTATGGCACACTGGCAAGAGCCAGCAGTGGCTAGCTGCTGGGCCTGAATATAAAAGAGCTCTGAGCTAAGGGTGAAGCTTTGGTGAAGGCTGGGGCCATGGGGAAGTTGCCCTGGGAACTGAAAGCCATATATTTCAAGGGACATGGCAATGCATGGCTGCTATTCTTAGGGTCCCTGGGCTGGGACCCAGAGTAATGGGCAGGCCCAGGTCCCTCCCTCCCCCAGTAGGCCACTGGGAAATTGACCTACAATTAGACAATGAGAAACCATCAGAAGGGGAACTGAACTACTTAGTGGCCCAGCTGGAGAGCCAGGGACAGAGTAGGCCATTGCCTCCAGGGAGGAAGCGCTGGGGTAGGGCCAGGACTGTTTAAAGGTTGCAAACACACCCAGCCACAAGGGATATTTGTGAGAGATGGGAACCACACTGTTACATTTGGTACCAGATATGGGGATCCCTTTAGACTGACTCCTGATCAACAAGGGGCACAGCCATGGAAGAGGTGATCTCCTTGTTGGTGGCAGACCAGCAGCAGCAGGCTCAGGCCCTGCTGATGCAATTATTGGAGAACCTGCAGAGACAACAGGAGGCCAAGTTGGTAGTCCAGCAACAGTGACAGGAGAGCCATTTCAACCAGAAGGAGTGGATACAGAGGCAGCTGGCTCACACCACACCTGAGAATCTAGTTGGTGACAGAAGTAGTGGTTGGTTGGCTCCAGGTCTGGCAAACCTCAGCCCAGAAGATGACTCCAAGGCTTCCTCTGGACTTTGGAGTGGGTGGCAAAGGCTGCAGACTGGAAAGGTATGGCACTACAAAGTTACCAGCCAAACAGCCTTAGCTCTGCCCTGGAGCAGAGCTTTGCAATAACTATAGCGTTAGGATTAAGGTGGATTTGGTCTCAGATTAGATTAACTGGTAATTAAAGGTAGAATAGGTTTTATGTATGTTTTCTCTCCTGCCATGTTTTCCCCCCCAGCCTACACCTAAAACATAAATTGACCCTTTGCAATGTAGATAGGTCAACTTAATCCCCATTGTAGGTGGGGATAATCAGCCATGTTGAGGAAACAAATATTTTGTCAACCAAGCTACTTCCTCTTGGAGAGGTGGATTAAATACATGAACAGAAATGCCTTCCATTGCGTGGGAACCATCTAGAGGACTAGTGTACTTCCAGTACCATAGCTATGCTGCTGTAGGGTAGACATAACCTAAGGCAAGGAAAAAGGTTGTGTTTGGGAGACTGGCACCGCACAAGCTTCCTGAGTCCTAATGTCTCCTGTACTGTATGGGTTTCCTCTTCACTCCTTCCTCAGCTCCTGGCAGGTTCTCTACCTGGGGACAAGAGTTGGCTGGCTATGTCAGCTGCCCCATCTTCTTTTATGCACTGGAGTCATGAGGCACATAAAAGACTACAGCATATTAAAAAATCAAGAGGCTAAGAGAATAAATAGTGACTATGTTCAGGGTCAATAGCAGTAAAAACTGGCCTTAGGATAAATAGTGCAGAGATGGCTCCAAGACATTTTGAAGCGTGGAGGCATATCAAGGTATTATTTGCTGCTCCTGTTTTTTCCTGTTAAATGTGTAATTTCTATTTAGGTTCTTTCGTATGTGCCATAAATACCCTGGGGAGGAGTGCCATAGAAATAGCTAAAGCATTTAGAGAGGCAGGGGCAGATGACATAGCCTAGGTGTGCAGCATCATTACATTAACATTCCTTAGGAACCTGAACATCTGCATTCATACTCCTTTCAGTTTTAACCATGCAGGCCCAGAACGACATTAACATAGATGTTTGCAATTAATTTCCTTTCCTTTTCTTTTTTTTAAGAAAAAGAAAATTTTCTGGTGGTTTTATTCCAACAATAGACTTTTATAATCTCCCACTCACAAGACTTTTCCTAGCAGCAGACTGAGAGCAGCAACCATGGCTGCTGTCTGTCTAGGTAGAAGAAGTGTGCAGCAATATCACACTGAAGGGCAGAATTTCCTCACACTAAGCTAAAAAAGATGGTTCATTCTAGGTAGAAGGCCTCTGACTCTGATCACCAATAAAGATCAAGCTCTCACTGAACTCAGCACTGCCCCTGGATAGCCAGAGAGAAACAGCATCTAGAAACACCTGCTTCTACCTCCAGGAGCAGGGAGACTCCATTTTTCCCTCTTAGAAAGTGGCCTACCCATCATGAACCACCCTCTCCAGATAAGATACAGTTAGTAGTACACTATCCCAGGTGGAGGAGGCTGCCTGGCAGAAGGCACAAAGTTACCCATAGGAAGAAGAGGCAATGACAGCAAAGACAATGGAGAAAGAACTGGGTCTGGGAGGAGAGCAAGAAGAAAGTAGCATAAAATGAAAACAGAGGTGTAGACAGGTGAAATTATTCTGTTCTGTGTGATGCCAACACAGAGAACCAGGGAATTACAGAGCAGTCAACCTAACTTTGATACCTGGAAAGATAGTGAAACAAATTATTAAACAATCAGTCTGGAAGCACCTAGAGGATAACAGGGTTATAAGAAATAGCCAGCATGCATCTATCAAGAACAAATCAGAGCAAGCCAATCTATTTTCCTTCTTTGATAAGGTTACTGGCCTAGTGGATGGGGGAAGCAGCAGAGGTGATATATTTTGATTTTAGTTATGTCCCACATGACATTATCATAAGCAAATTAGGGAAATGTGATCTAGATGAATTTAATATAAAGTGGGGTGCACAACTAGTTGGAAGATAGTACTCAAAGAGCTATCAATGGTTTCCTCTCAAACTGAGAGGGCACATCTAGTGGGGTCCTACAGGAGTCAGTACTGAGTCTGTGTGACAGGGCTTCCAGGATGCAACCTGGACTGGGGTCCCACTGGGCTCCCTCTCATGCCATGATGCTGCTGGCAAGCTACGGAACTCTGGCAGATACTGAACTTACACAGACATTCATGGGCAGAGACACACCTAACTCAGTTACAGGAATGCTTCTCCTAGGCACTCATGAACCAACAATAGATGCTCCAGCCAATTCCCCCCAGCTCCTCTGCCTTGCACCCCAGAACTGTATTGTCTTTTCCTGATCAGATGCCTGACCAGTGCCATGCCTGACCAGTGCCAGTCCTCCTCTTCCACTAGAGTCTCTGTGAAGGCGTGCTGGCTAAGTGCTTAAGGTGCTCAACTACAAATCTGAAAGCTGTGGGTTCAAGTCTCAGTGAAGCTCCTACTGAAATGCCCCACCCAATTGTAAAATGGTATCTGATCCATCAGATTAGGACAGCCAAAAATGGTCTGAGGTGATGCTGACCACATCACTCTCACATGGGGAAGCAGTGGTTTGAGCAGTGGCCTGAATGCAGTGTTGTGAGCTCAGTCCTTGAAGAGATGATATGGGGCAAAAATCTCTGAGATGATTTAATTTGGGTAGGGGGATGGACTGGAGGAGATCCCTTCCAAAGCTGACATTCTAAGAAAAAGAGGACAAATGCTGGCTTTTGTAAACTGAGCTGAGGTTTCCCAAAGACATCAATCAAAACATACCTCCCCTGTTCAAAGTCTTTGTTTCCAGGTGTTTAGTTGAGGAGTGGGTGGGGGGAAGAGAGGCAAACTTATGATGTCACTTTCCCTCTTTCATAGTTTTCTTCAGGCTTGCTAGAAAGATCTGTGCTTGTGATGGGGGGGTCTGTCTGCACTGGTCAAACATTCTCCACTGCCTGTGTGCTGTCTCTGAGAAATCTTCTGGGATGCTCATTGGGAGTGTGGATTTCCTTTAATGGGCCATCAGCAGTATCTGGCTGCTCCATTGCTGTATCTGAAAGGCTGGTTGTGGGTGTTCCCAGCCTCCCAACATATTTCAATAACACATACATAGCAAAACTTCATAACTTCCCAAACAATGATAGCACATTGCGATGTTCCCCTCTGATGTTATCTAGACTGGTGATCTGCTCGGCCACTCCAGTCCTTGACTCTGGGAGGCAGCCTTTCCATTCTCTGCTGTGAGAACCCCCACCCCTGGGTTGTTCACAAATAGCGCCTAACATGTAAACTGCTCCCAGTTACCTGCAACTGAATGACACTAGCCAACATCTCTGATCCCAGACACAACTCTAGGAACCTCCATCCTGTAGTGTCTAGTTATGCCTGCTGAATGCTGTAAGTTTATATGAGTCGACAATTTAACAAAGACATTGATGTGTATCACACTTGTTATCCCAAGAGGACCCTCTGGTACACTTCAAACCAAATGTACTGCTTCAGGTAGAATAAACAAACATATTTATTAACTACAAAAGATAGGTTTCAAGTGATTATAAGTCAAAGTGTAACAAGTCAGATTTTGTGAAAAGAAATAAAAGCAAAATGCATTCTAAGCTGATCTTAACACTTTCAGTGCCCTTACAAATTTAGATGCTTCTCACCATAGGCTGGCTGGTTGCTCTTCAGCTAGGCTCTGGAGAGAGAAAGCATAGCAAATTTTTCTTCCTTTTATAATGTCCTTTCCTCCCTCTTGGTTTTGTCCCCCCCACAGCCCACGTTACTGAGTCTCTCTAAGCAAGGTTGAGCAATTCCCCTAGTGTGGCCTCATGCAGGTGAGTTATTGCATTGTATCTCCCTTGCTGGATAATGACTGTTGATGGGTTGTTTAACACCCTACCTGGGCACTGGTTACTTTCCTTGCTATTGCCTCTGGGGAGCTAATATTTGGCTGATTTCCCCAACTTGCAGCATGTTTTAGTGACAACTATACTACACAATTTTCATAACTTCATATACATTAATGATACACATATATGGATAGAGAAATGACTTTCAGCATATCATAACCTTTCCCCTGATACATTACAAGGTATTAAGATCACAATTATATGGCAATGAGGAATATGGGGGTTACAGCATGCTCCCCCAAGGTATAAAATGGGGTGGGCAAACTTTTTGGCCCAAGGGCCACATCGGGGTGCAAAATTGTATGGAGTGCCAGTAGGAAAGGCTGTGCCTCCCTAGTCAGCCTAGCCCCTGCCCCCTCCAACTTCCTGTCCACTGACTCCCCCCCCCCCCACCCCCCGCAAGAACCTCCAAACCATCCAACTGCCCCTGCTCCCTGTCAACTGACTGCCCCATCCTGGGACCCCCCCACCCCAAACTGACCCCCTGGAATCCCACTCAGTGGTTCTCAAACTGGGGGTCGCAACCCCCCAGGGTTCATGGGGCAATTCTAGGGGGGTCATGAGCTGTCAACGCCTTTGGAGGCACTGTGGCAGCAGCTTCAAACGTGGGACTTAGTCCGCTGAAAAGCTGCTGAAGTGAAAGCTTCCACTGCTGGAGGCATTTCAGTGGACACTGAGACGCATGAAATGTGGAGAGTATGCTTATAAAATCTGTGGATGAGACCAAGCTGAGTCTTGCAAGCACTTTGAAGGACAGCATTAAAATTTAAAAGGACATGGACAAGTTGGAGAATTGGTCTGAAATCACCAAGATGAAATTTAATAAAGACAAGTGCAAAGTATTTCCCTTAGGCAGGAAAAATCAAATGCAAAACTACAAAACGGGCAATAACTGGCTATGTAGTAGTATTGCTGAAAAGGAGCTGGGTGTTAGAGTGGACCATACTGAATATGCCAGCAGTGTGATATAGTTGTGAAAAGCACTAATATCCTGAGGGGTATTAACAGTTTTGTATGCAAGATTCAGGAGGTAATTGTCCCTGTCATAAATATAAAGGGAAGGATAACAACCTTCATGGTCACAGTAACATAAAATCCCTCCTGGCCAGAGGTACAGAATCATTTTACCTAAAAGGGGTTAAGAAGCTCAAATAACCTGGTTGACACCTGACCAAAAGGACTAAAAGAAGATACTTTCAAATCTGGGAGAGGGGAGGACAGAGAGGCTTTGTTTGTGCGCTCTTTGTTCTTTTCTCTCCGGAGAAAGACAGGGACCAGGCAGGAAAAACATCTCCTAAAATATACCAGAACTGATCCATCTAAAATTACAAAAATTGTAAATAAAAGCAAGGAAATGTGTTAGATTATCTTTTGTTTTAGCTTGTGAATTTTCCCTATGCTAAGAGGTAATTTCATTCCTGTTTTGTAACTGGAAAGCAGACTCAGAGGGGAATCCTCTGTGTTTAAAATCTTTTTATTTGCCCTGTAAAGTTACCTTTCATCCTGATATTGCAGGTGTGATTCTTTTACTTTTTTTAAAAAAAATAAAATTATTCTTTTAACAATCTGATTGATTTTCAGTGTCCTAAAAATCAAGGGATTTGGTCTATGCTCACTTGTAGCCAATTGGTTAGTATATTATTCTCAAGCCTCCCCATGAAGGGGTTTGAGGGAATATTTTTGGGAAACAGGGACTCCAAGTGGCCCTTTTTCTTGAATGTTGGTCGAAATCATTTGGTGGTGGCAGCAACACCATCCAAAGACAAGGAAAGAATTTGTACACTGAGAGAAGTTTTAACCTAAACCGGTAGAAATAAGCTTAGGGGGTCTTTCATGCGGGTCCTCACATCTGTACCCCAGAGTTCAAAGTGGGGAAGGAACCCTGACAGTCCCTCTCTACTCAGCAGTGGAGAGGCCTCAGCTGGAGTACTGTGTCCATTTCTGGGCACCACCCTCTAGGGAAAATGTGAATAAACTGTAGAGAGTCCACAGGAAAGAAAGAAAAATGATCATAGAAAATATGACCTGTGAGGCAAGGTTAAAAACCTGGACATGTTTAATCTGAAGAAAAGGAGACTGGGACAGCAGGGGTGGAGAGATGTGTTGATAAGTCTTCTAATATTTTAAGGCCTGTTATAAAGAGGATGGGGATCAACTGATGTCCTTGTCCACCAAAGATAGGAGAAGCAATGAGTTTAATCTACAGCAAAGGAGATTTATGTTTGATATGAGGAAAAGCTTTCTAACCCTAAGGGTATGTCTACACTGGAAACTTCAAAGTGCTGCCACGGGAACACTTCCGCAGCAGCGTTTTGAAGTAGGAGTGTGGTTGCACACGAGTGCTGGGAGTGGTCCTGGTAATCCACCTCCATGAGGGGATTAGCTCCGAGCACAGTGCTCAGAGCTTGTCTACACTAGTGCTTTAAAGCACTCAGACTTGCTGCACTCAGGAGGTGTGATTTTTCACAGCGCTGAACCAGCAAGTTAGGGCACTATAAAATGTCAGTGTAGTCATACCCTAAGGAGAGTTAAGTTCTGGAACAGGCTTCCAACGGAGGTTGTGGAGTCCCCATCTCTGGAGGTTTTTAAAAGCAGGTTGGACAAACGCTTGTCAGGAATGGTCAAAATTTACTTGGGTTTCAGTGCAAGGGGCTAGACTTGATGACATCTTGAGGTCACTTCCAGCCTGACATTTCTATGATTTTACCCAGTGCCCAAATAGTCTGAGCAAAATTTTGCAGTCACAGTTTATAAAGAGCTAGATATATCTCTGTAGATGTAGGTAATGACATCCAATGTGTGGTTGATGCAAGAAATTAGTATTCAAACTTTTTACCCCAGTGGTAGGTTATCTGTTTGCAGATGCTCCAGTTCTATGGTGACTGGAATTGCTACCATTTGAGTTGAATAAATAGTGAGGGGAAAAATCCATGAATATTTATTAGAATTTGAAGTGAGTTTCAATAAGGTAGGGTTCACTCCCCGCAAATATTTGAGCATTACTGTCATAAATACTATGAAAAGCAAACTTTTAGCTTTAACATTCAACTATTCACAAAACCCAAGTTTTGAATTGTGCATTTCATTGCAAATTCACACTGTTGGCTGGTTCCAAAAGCCATGTGGTATTGTTTCTATTTCCTGATTGGATAATATTAGCAAGCAAAACAAATATAACAACTGAACATAAAATGTTCTGTATTGTTAGCTGCATACATCATAGCACAAACAGCTGTTCATGAATATTGTCCCCAAACTGATAAGCACAAGACCCAATGTAATTGTTCGTATGCAGTTATTCTGACAGGCGTGAACTGCCCAGTTATATAACTTAGAAACCTGCGGCCATGGGTCACAGCATGGGAGTGGTGTCATAGTGCGGCCCACGTGGGCTGCACCTAGGTCCCAGATCACTGTAATTTAGCCCAGGCTACCAACTTGTGTGCAGCACTGCTCATACAGGATTGGACCTAGTAAAGGAAATAGGACATATTATAGATGTGTGTATGTGTTTCCTCATGTATGTTCCTGCTCCGTGGAGTTGCGCTTGGACATGTGAGGTGGTCATCACAGTGCACAGCTGCAGCAGCAGTAGGAGGGAAAGCTGTGTGTGGGCGCAATGCACTAGTTTACACAAACCATGGACCCTGTTTCTCTACAAAATGCTGGTAACTCCCACTGAAGTCAACAGAACATTTTTGTATCCCATGGTACCAGGATTTTGATCAATTAGCAGGGACACACTGAACCATGAATAAACTTGTGATGTTCAGCTGTTCGCCGGCTCACCCCCTTCAGTGTCACAGAGCTAAAAGGGTATTAAAGGCCAGTTGGTCAATTTGTGCATTGGGTACTGCAGGGAAGGATGCATGTGAGCTCCACTTAGATTAATGCCTCTGATGGAAGAGGCAGACGAAGTGAAGAACTGATTGAACTTGGTGAAAAACAATGACAAAATGTTGCACTCCCTGCCCCCATTCTTTTGGTATGATTGCCAAGTCCTCGGAATTCTGTTTTCAAAATTCCCATTTTTCTTCACAGAACAGTTTGTGAAATTCACTTTGAGTTTTAAATTTCACAATTTCATAACTACAGCCATTGTAATGAGTATGCAAAAGTATCATCTTTGGAAATCTTGGCTTGAGTGGTGAAGACAGAGTGGAGAAAAACAATGGACAGAAAGTCACACCCAGTGGCTCATTAGCCACTGTGCCAAAGGGTCCCGTGCCCAGGAGCCAGGCCAATTAGATCACCACAGCATCTTGACCCGCTCCGCCTTGCACTTCTCCAGGGAAGTAGGGCCACACTACATCTTCCCGCCAGGTGCTCCAGCCAGGGAGTGAGGTCAGGGCACAGGGGCTTGCCCAACTCTGCCTGCCCTCCTGGCGCTCCTGCTGGGGAGCAGGGTTAGGGCATAGGGACTTGCCCTGTTCCATCTCGCACTCCTGCTGGGGAGCATCAGGAGAGCCAGGCAAGCAGAGCGGGGCAAGCCCCCATGCCCCGACCCCATTTCACCAGCAAGAGTGCCGGGGAGGGTGGGGGAGGCACTGCAGGTAGAAGGGGTAGAGAGGAGCCCACACTTGCTCTGGCCCAGGGCCCCTCAAAATCCTAATTTGCCTCTGGTCACACCCATATAACAGATTATTGCCAAGCAGAAAATGTCATTAACTGATATTTAGAGTTACTCCACTGACTGCTTTAACTCTTGTACACTCTATAAGAACATCACAGTTAAAGGGTGGAAATGACCAGGTATGGTAATGCATCAAAAAGTATCATAATCCTTCCAGTTAGTACATTCAGTTAACAAAATACTAACATATAAAAATTCACCTTCCTATTTCTCAAAGCTCCTTAACTCTGCCCCACAGAGTGCACCAATGACCTGATGAGAAGGGAGGTACACAGCTCTGGTGAGATAGCTTTTAATATAAGACGATCACTTCTGAGCACCTCAGACTGGAAAGATATCTGATAACATGCAGGAAGTTCAGAGATGAGAAAGAGGAATGAGCAGGGGGCAGAGGACTGATGTGAGAAGCAAGATTAGAGTTAAATGAGTCCACTTCAGCTAAAGTAGAAGTGGGAACAGGATATATGTTTCCAAGATCTGAAGGCTGTAAGCATCAACAAGGGAGAGGAATTCTTTAGGATGGCATCAGAGGATTGAAGACAGACATAATGGGATGAACCTGAGAAAAGGAAAAGCTCTAGGAGCAGTTAAGCTCTTAACTGGGGGCAGTTCCCTGTCCTGTGTTAAACATGGGGTCAGACTGGAGAATCACAGTGGACTCTCCTGATGCTATGAATCTGTGCACATGTTGGTTACTAGCATGACAGAATATTAGGGTTGGAAGGGACCTCTGTAAATCATCTAAACCAGTGAGCTATGACTAGAATTCTTGGGAAAATCTCTGTTTGGTTATCTCAAGTGAGCACGGTCCTCTTCACATTGAAGGAGATGCAGACCAGGTATTAAACCCATGTACGGGCCAGATTTGACTGCTGTGGGGTCCCAGGCTGGGAAGCTGGTCATTAGAAAGCCTCCATGTAACTGCCGCTGGGTGTGGGACCTGTACGAATGCTGGTGAAAGTGCAGGCTGGAAAGCTTTGCAGCTTGTCACAGCAGCACAGTGTGAGAGGGATCCCAAGCTGGTGGGTCAGTGGGCTCAGTGGTACCCCATTTCCAGGTGGCACCCCAGGGGGAACCATCATACTCACCATTCAACAAAATCTATACTCAGAGGGGAGCAGCAAGTGGCCAATATAAAGGCCAAGCCCAAGCTAACCTGAGCTAGGCCCTGTGGGGTTGCAGGACCTGTGTGTTGGGGAAGGGCCAAACACACCAAAGTAAAATATAGATGAGAGCTGGGATGGGTGATACATGTGGTGGGGCAAGGGCTCTCCCCTGTGTTACAGCTGGGGGCTAGGGGTGGAGCTGTGGCTACTGGACATACTGGACATAAAGCTGTCAGTGGAATTTATTTTCATTTTTGATTCTGCTTGTAGATTCAAAAATTTGCAACAAATCACAGAAATTAAATTTAAGCTCACTATGGAAGCATAATGAATCTGAAATGTGTGATTTTTTTTGTAGAATTACATTCTTTCAAATGCTTAGATTCGGGGAACACTATCTCATAAGTGAAGTACACAAAAAACCACAATCAAAATGACCTATACAAAACATAAAGACAAGTTAATAGGATTCTAAAGGGAGTGGGTGACAAATAGCACAAGTGGGCTCGAAATAGGCCATTTATAATGTCCAATTCCATTAACAAATTTTAATATAGTCTTTGAGGGTAGGAAGCAGTCATTAATAAAACTTTAAATTAAAGTGTGCTAGCTGTCAGATTATATCATTAAAATTGCAAGGTATTGGCTACTGGCTGGCTCTGCAGCAGAGACAGCATCACTAAACCGACAGTTTTGCACCAATGAAATAATTCCAAAGCAAATAGAAAAGGGAATAAAACAATTTTATACATGTGCATTATGATTCCATATCCTGTGTAACGAAGAGAGAAATCTAATCATATTTCATCAGCCCTGGGTTCAATCAGTGTGTCTGCAGGGCCATGAGACAAACATGGAGACGGGAGGACACCTAGAGTGGGTAGACAGCAGGCCATGCAGACTGACTGACAGGCAGAATGCTTGTACTCTGGGACAGGGGATCTAAGCTGGGAATGTACTTTCCTGCCTGGGCCTGGAGAGCAGATCTGGGGTTTGGAGTGCTTAGGGAAAGGCAGTCACCCAGAGTCAGGAACACAGCCCACAAGTGCAAATTGGCCCTGGGGTCACAAACACCATTCAAAGGAGGAACACTTGAGAAGTGCGTCTTTGCTGGGTGGTTTAGAGCTACTGCATTAGCTTGTACATCACTATCCTGCTGTTGGCACAGGGACATAGCCATGGCTAGCAGTGAATGCAGTGGAGCTGGAAAGGGAATGTAATATGAGGCTCGGGGCTCTGGAAAAGGCACCCATAACAGACCTATACAGTCAATTAACAGAAACATTAGACACCCAAGAAGACCCCAGCCCCCCAAGCTGTGTCCTAGGGGGTTTTCTGAAAAATGTCTTGGTCACACATCCACCAGCGGCAAGAGCTGCAATGCTCGTTACACTTACATCAAGGTCGCATAGCCGGAAATTTATGTACAGCGGAGCTATTGCGAGTGGATACATATCAAATGGTCATTTTAACACATGTCACAGCAAGATGGTTAAGAATCAAGCAAATACTGTGGAAAATTGTTTCTTGGTGCCAAAGAATAAAGAGTAACATCTTTCAGCATTATACATCCAAAATGTGAGTATCTTTAAGTATTATTAAACCTTAGTGTTATTATTGGGTATATAATTATGAAATTTTTTTTGTTCACATGTAGTAAATAAAGTCCATAAAAGAAAAGTAACAGTGTTAATGCTTAATACACTGAAAAAGATGATGTCACACTCCAAGTGGGTAACAGTGAGGAAGGGGATTACTTTCCAATCGGTGTTGGGTTATAACATCGAAAAAAGTCATTTTGTTTCCAGGTAAATGCTGTAACTAACTGTTTTAATAGGTAAGTGAATGTATGTTACTAATCATTGAACCTTTAAGCAGTAAAAAGATGCTTTGGGATGACTGCAATGTGGTTTAAATCACCAACCATGTGCTGTGTGTGTCAGCCATCCTTAATGCTATCATCGTTGCGGTACATAACAATATTCAAATACCCCATGGCAAAAAGAGGAAAAAGAAAACCCCCAGGAGCTAAGTATTGTAAACAAAAGGCTGAAAAGGAAAATGACCAGGCAAAACAGCAGGGATCGTTCCTGAAATATCTTCTCTTTAATCCAAATGAATACGGAAGCAGTTCACAGCATCCAGATGAAGGAATTTTACTTGGAGAGGAGGTTAGCTCACATCCACATGGAAGCAATTTAGAACATCAAGATGAAGGTATATTACCTCAAGATGAGGGTAGCTCACATCCACTTGCGTTTGGAAACGCAAGATGATGGAAACTTATTTCTAGATGGAGGTAGCTCACAGTGGAGAAAATGTATTCACCTTCAGAGACACATTCAGAAACGGAAGTAAATGAAGTAGAAGGAAGAAAGGATGAAGAAATTACAAGCAAGATACAGTAGGGGACACAACTTCATGGTCTAGATGTGATTACAATGTACGGCAAACTCTTGTGGAACATGGATCTGAACAAGTTCATGACTTTCCCTTCCCTAAGGATGGAAGTAAAAGAAAATTCTCTGCTTAACATTGCAAGAGGAAACTCATTAATGGGGAAGAAATTCATCAAAACTGATTACAATATTCAGTGTTGAAGGACTCTGTTTTTTGCTTTTGCAGCAAGTTGTTTAGAAATCAGGCAATTGGTACATTACTTATTGAAAATGGTTTGAAGGACTGGAAAAACATATCTTCAATTCTCTCTTCACATGAAAGAAGTACAGAACATTTGGAACATTTTCAAAATTAGAAAGAACTTGAATTATGATTGAAAAAAGGAAAAACTATCGATGAAGAAAATTTATGTGTTATCAAAAAAGAAGAAGAATATTGGCAACAAATATTAGAGTATCTGATTGCTTTAGTGAGAGTTCCCAGCAGGCAAAATTTAGCATTCCATGGCCACAGTAAAAATGAAAAATTATACACTCCAAGTAATGGAAACTTTCTAAAATTTGTTGAAGACCTAGATTTGTTTGATCCAGTCATGAAGGAGCATCTACTTAAAATAACTGATCATGAAACACAGGTTCACTACTTAGGAAAAAATACGCAGAATGAACTGATTCAAATCCTAGGAAATGCCATTAAAAAGAAAATTGTAGAAGCCTCCCATTCTGCAAAATACTTTTCAATAATACTGTACTGTACACCAGATGTGAGTCATGTTGAACAAATAATGATGATCATTCATTTTGTAGATATGGAAAAGTCTGCAGATGAAGATAATGTTGAAGTGTTCATAAAGGAACATTTTTTGGGTTTCTTACCACTGAAGGAGACAACTGGAGCAGTTATGACTGAAACTATCCTAGAAGAGCTTGAAACATTTATGTGGCCAAGGCTATGATAATGGGAGTAATATGGAGGATAAAGACAGTGGTGTTCAAAGGAAAATGATGGAAATCAATCCTAGGGCCTTTTTCGTTCCTTACAGTGCGCATTCTCTGAATTTGGTTGTCAGTGATGCTGCTAGATGCTGTTTGGAAGCAAGCAGTTTCTTTGACCTGGTGCAACGTGTTTATGTGTTTTTTTCCTCAGGCTTAACATACCGTTGGGAGATTCTGACTTACCATGTGAATTCTCTAACTGTGAAACCACTTAGTCAGACAAGATGGGAGAGTTGCATTGATGCTTTGAGGCCTCTTCGCTATGAACCTGGAAACATTTATGATGCCCTAACTGAAATTTCTGATGATACTATCTTTACTGGATCATCTGGCAGTACGGCACGTTCAGATGCAGAAGCTCTTGCAAATGGCCTTTCCAAATTCAAATTTGTGACTTCATTCATTTTGTGGTATAATATCCTTTTTGAGATTAATCTCACTAGTAAGCAGCTTCAGGGAAAGAATTTGAATATACATTCTGCTATTCAAAAACTGCAGCAAACTAAAAGTATTCTGAAGGAATTCAGAAGTGATGAGTTTGAAAGAACACTGGTAGATTCTCTTGAGCTTGCTGAAGAAATAGACTTTCTGACAGAATTTGAATTGAAGCCAGTTTGCATTCAGCAAAAGAAACAGCAGTTTTCATATGAAGGATGAGACACGCCCATTCAGAACACAAAACAAAGGTTCGAAGGGAATTGCTACTTTACAGTCCTTGATACTGCTATTCACTTGGTTGAAGAAAGATTTCAACAGATACAGCAGTTAGAATCAGTATTTGGCTTTCTATATGATATCCACAGCTTGCAAAAGAAAACAGCAAAACAGATAAGAGAATTTTGTATAAAACTGGAGTCGGCATTGGCCCATGAAAATTCAGAAGACATTGATACTACAGATTTGTATAGTGAGCTTCAGGCTTTTTCCAGGTGACTTAAGAAGTACTGAAGTTTGTTTGTGAAAATAAACTCACAGGCAGTTTTCCAAACACTTTTATAGGTCTACGCATTCTTTTAACTTTGTCAGTTTCCGTAGCTAGTGGGGAATGTAGCTTCTCAAAGTTAAAACTGATAAAAACGTATCTGCGTTCAACAATGGTACAAAAGAGAATTATTGGATTTGCCACAATGTCAATAGAGCATGAAATAGCTGGAAAACTGGATCTAAAAGAACTAGTGACTGAATTTTCAAAACTTAAAGCAAGAAAAGTCATGTTTGCAGAGTACAGAGTGCTTTTTATTCAGAATGTTTTGTAAATACAGGTTAAAGTTCATTGAATAGTTTTCTTATTTCTTTCTATATTGAATGTGGAGGTAATGGCAGTTAAAGCAGGATAGCATAATGGATGATTTGGGATTTGTAATAATAAAAATTGTAATTAATATTTGTAATGCATTTTTATTTGAAATCGGACTCAAATATCATCTAGCTGTCACGTACAAATCTATTCTGAAAATTTCGTGTCTCTATTTTATCTAATGTCAGGAACATTTGTTGGATAGATGGAAGGACAGACAAACTGAATAATGAAGCATCTATTTAAAAATTGCTTAAAAAACATTAAAAGGAAAAGAGGGTCAAAATGTTTCCCAGTTTACCAAAAGCCTCAGCCTCGATCTGCCCTGGGGACTTGGGGGTGGGGGCACCAATTGCATGGTTTGCCTAGGATGCCAGTTGCTGGCAGCTAGTCTAGGGCCGCCCCTGGCAACAGGTCCTATTTCCCTGATACATCCTCATTTAAATGTTGCCTAGCAAGCCCCGAGAATTTAAACCAAGAGGTCAGGAATCCTGTTGCGTTACGTGGATCTGTTTCATCTTGCTGTCACCTCTCATCACAAAAGCCTTCAGTGATCCATGAGTCTCAGATGTCCCTCTCCACCACTGGGCTGTTCTCCCAAATCAGCTGGGTTTGTGGTTCACTTGTGCTATAGGTTGGAAGGGTCTCCATGAAGGTGCCCTGAACTGACTCTTCTTTTACTTGGCTCTCTTCCTCCTGCATGGGAATTCAAGCATCCCTAGGATAATCATTGCGCTGTCACCCAATAAGCAGCAGGTACCATCCTGTACTCTGTGTCTCGGTGGCAGATCTCTTGAGCCAGGTCCCTTACTATAAAGTCATCATACAAGTTCACTTGCCTCTTCATCTTTTGTTGGCTCCTTTTCAGTGCCTGACTCTTGAGCACTGGCTGTGGAGCTGACCTACCTATCTCCTTTATGCTCCTCTCAGCTTGAGCCTTCTTCATTTTATAAAGGCAGAATATGTACTACATGCTCCACTCACTTTTCCTTCTGCTATTTCTACTTCTTTTGCTCTTGGCTGATGTCACTTTCTCCTACCTTTCTTCATGCCTCTCCCCATTACAGGTTTGAAACCTACCATGCCTCTCCCAGATCTGCTTCTCTCCATGCTCTGTCTGATCTGCCTTCTCCCAGCAACTTCCAGGGCTGTTCCAGCCTCCACCTTCTCCAGAATGGAAATAGCTCACCCTTCAGGTACACAGTGTTGCATTCTGGGTCTTTGCTCATTCCTAGGAAAGTCAAACCTGTTCCACATGGAAGAACCGGGATAAGAAGAGAACAAAAATGAAAAATTCCTGGATCATCTCTGTAGGTACTTGAAACCAAAGGATGCTCAGCCAAAAGGTCCCTAAGTTGCATACAGGACAACATTACAGAGACTCTTAGGAACTGGCACTGCGAAGAGATTACAGATTAGAGATAACAAGGTGGTTCAGCCTGATTGAACTAACCTCGTTATCTCTAACCTGGTTCTTGCCTCCTTATTTATACCTGCCTCTGTATACTTCCACTGCATGCATCCGACGAAGTGGGTACTAGCCCATGAAAGCTTATGCTTCAATACTTTTGTTAGTCTTTAAGGTACCACAGGACTCTTTGTTGCTTCTGGCATTGGGAAGTGTGACTTTGGGCAGGACATAGGCTACAGTTGCCTGGGAAAGTGGCTCTCCCTAGTTTGGAGGGCTAGGGATGCTGGCAACTTGGTGTAAGGAAGAAAACTGCAGAGGCAAAAATTGTAACTTGCTAACATTAAACTGTAGTCACTAGAAAGCCTGGTTTGTTTTGTTTGTAACTAGACCTGTCTCTTTTTCTCTTCCTTAGGATCACTTAAAGCTCTGCACTTTGACAATAAACTTATTTTTGTTTTATTTCAAAACTGTCTGAGTGCTGGGGGTTGCAGTGAAGTGTGAGTCTTCAGCTCACCTGCCAAGTTAATGTATGCCATCTGTTTGCAGGCAGTGAACCTATTCATTTATGTAAATGTCCAGAGAGAGGGACTGGACACTGCAGGGTGACATCTGTGGGGAACTTGGGAGCTAGTGTTCACTGCCTTGTTCATAGTGTGACGTTGCACTCTATATTTTATGAAAATATGCTGATGAGTGTGAATATAATGTAACTAAAATATGCTAAAGATCTCATGTAAGGTATCATTACAAAGCATATAATCTACCAAGTGTGGTCATCTTATTTGTATAAATGTATCGCTCTTGAATCTGAAATTAGAAATATGAAATATAACCCTGAGGTCCTATTGTAGTTTTGCTAAACATGGGCCATTAATGGTGGTTTGGAATCTTGATGGCTCCATCAACCAGGACAACTGACTGTGGATGGCTCTGTTTGCAGGCAGGCCTTTCTGTTTGTCAGACTAGGAGGAATGAGGGCTTGGAGTCTTACAGTGACGTGATCATGTCACCTGAACTGGAATCAATCTTTAACCATTTAGAAGGAAGAGTAGGAACCCGGAGAGGGACAAAGAAGTCCCACCTTATGCAAAGGATATATAAGAGTGTGGAACAGAACAAACAGATACAATCATGAGATCCCTTAGCTACCACCTGAGCTGGAACAAAGACTATAATAGGGGAAAGAATTGTGCCCAGACTAGGAAGGTGTCCAATCTGTGAAAGAAACTTATTGAAACATCTCTGAGGGTGAGATTTTATCTGTATTCAGTTTTATTACTGTATTTGAGAAAAATTTGTGTGTGTTATTTTATTTTAATTGGTAATTCACTTTGTTCTGTCTGTTTCTACTTGGAACCACTTAAATCCTACTTTCTATATCTAATAAAATCACTTTTTACTTACTAATTCACCTAGAGTATTTATTAGTACCGGGGGGGGGGACCACTTGTGGATATCTCTCTGTTAGTGTTATAGGGCAGGGGTCCCCAAACTTTTCCGACTGCGGCCCCTTACCGCGGTCGGCGGCCACTCGCGGCCCCCCAGGGTATGTCTGCCGAAATGCCGCTGCAGAAAGCGGAAGCTTCCGCTTTCTGCAGCGGCATTTTGGCAGGACAAAAACAGCTCATGCACGAGTTCAGCAGTCTCCCCCATGGGATCGGCAGCAGTGCTGGGGTCTCGTGCACCCCCTGGGGTGGGCTCACGCACCCCAGTTTGAAGACCACTGTTATAGAGGACGAACAATTTCTGAGTTTAACCTGCATAAGCTTTATATAAGATAAAATGAATTTATCTGGGGTTTGGATCCCACTGGGAATTGAGCATCTGAGTGTTAAAGACAGGAGCACTTAACCTGTTTTCAATTGAGCCTACAGCTGTTAGGGGATGTGGTTCAGACCTGGGTCTTGGTTTGCAACAGGCTAGTGAGTTTGGCTCAAGCCATGCAAGGTACTGGAGTCCCAAGCTGGCAAGGAAGCAGGGGCAGAAGTAGTTTTGGTACATCAGTTGGCAGCCGCAACAGGGTTTCATGATCCAACCCGCCACACATAGTAAGATAAGGCTTTGACTGCCAGAGTGCTGCAGGGTTTGCTGGCAAGGCGACAGGCTGGCATGGCTGCGAGCTGACACAGCTTAGCCACAGCAAACTCTCCCTTGCAGTTCTGGGTCTCCTGAGGTTGAGACCAGTGCCGATGGCTGAGCTAGCTGCTTGGCTTCATCAGAGAATAGAATCTCAGAACACAGCAGCAAAATGGAGTCTGGAGTCACGTGGGAAAGTCATGATTCAGTTTGCAGGCTGATGCCATTGTTTACAGGTTAGTTTGAAAGTTCCCAGGAAAGCTCAGATGTGGACTGGCATCTCCCAAAATTCATTGTCATTTAAGTGTTTCTTGACTGGACGCTTAAGGAGAATAGTTCTTCCTCAAGAAGTTGACCAAATGCTTCTTAAATGCTTCTTATACTTCTCTCTCCTTCCAGCTAGGAGGAGAATGAGGGCTGGTGGGGTTGCCATGGCACTCGGCTCTATCCATGAGAACATGGAGCCTACAGAGAACTCGGTTAATGGGAGGAAATTGTAAAGGCCGCCGTTTCATGCTCTGTGTTTCAAGTTGCTCTTGGAGGCTGGGGCTCACCAGCTTTTAGTCTGATTTGTTTGCTTGTGCCAGTTCAACTGCTTGGGGCATTTGGGGCCTGGTGCCCCTCTGTGTTTCTTCAGCTTTACACAGCTGTGAGTCCACTGGAACCACTGCAGTAAGAGCAATGTCAAACCGAAGCAATGTGGTGAACCAGGCGCCTCGTTCCTTTTGGGAACATGGACTGGCATCTGTTCTGAGGGTTTTAGTTGCCTCATAGATTGGAGGGAAATATCTCCATTCTTGAGAATATCTCCTCTTTATTGTAATTAATTGAGCTAGTTTTGCCTCTTGCTCAGATGTGATTTTTATTTAGTTGTTTGCAGAAGAGCTATGAAGGCCCTAATGCAGAGAGGGGCTCGGGAAGGCCCGAAACAAGCATCTAAAGAAATTGTTTCTGGACTTAACTATGAAGCACTACCAAGAGCATGCTGATGCCATGCCTTCCAGATGGTGAGCATAGTCGAAAGACATTCCAGGGGCAGGAGATTCCAGCACACTAGCTGCCTCTTCATCTAGAGAGAGGTTCCAGCATACGTCATTGCTGATTATTATAAACGCTGGTATTTAAAATAGGTAGTATCACTCCTTGTTGAGATAAAATAGTTAAAAAATTCAATGCATTTGAAAGAGAAATAAAAATAATGTCTGATAGCACAAATATTCCTGCATGGGAGACCGTGAGCTCTAAACCTCTCACAGTCACCTTGATTAAGAAAAATATCTTTATTTACAGGGGGACTGAAGCTCTAGAAAATGTATGAAAAAATGGAATCCTCTGAATATTAAACCTAATTGCGAGTCTTGGAGGAAATTATATGTAGGTGCCTTTTTATTTTTTCCCCTCCCCTTCAGATCTCAAATTCAAAACTACTCTGAGAGTTAGTAAAGCTTCTCAGATCCCAGTAAAAAGTATGAATCCTCACTTCAATACAAGTCTGAAATTGGCCACATTCTGAATATGTTAAAAGTCTGATCCTGCCCTCCTTGAGTGTAAGGGGAGTGTCCTGTTGACTTCAACAGGAGTAAGATCAACTATTTCTTTGGTTTCTTGAGTGAGAATGAGATTATGTTGCATATTAATTTGGTTTACAATGAGCCTTGACTGTAATTTTCTCCCAGCGAAAGAGAATTCATATATTTCCATAAATTTCCATATGTTCCACATATTCGTAGACATTATCTACATTCCCAAATCTGGCAAGATAACAGTTGGTTCCCTTTATGGATGAATTATTTTTCATTGGTGATGATGTTTGTAATTTTTTAAAACAAGATTACACATTTGAACAAATGAGCCAAAAAATTGTTTTAGATGAAGCAGTCTCTTTTGATGCTACAAGTACTTTTAAAAAGTACTGTTTTTGGAAAGTTTGGGGAATGTATAGCAATAACTTTCAGTCATCTTATATTTTACTTGAGTTCTAGAATGTTCTTCTTGCTTTTTGTATCTGAACTGTTATTTGAAATGTCTGAATGCATCTTATCATTGGTATTCTATTTAATCTTTGATTGGCTAAATGTTTGTATTGCCAGAGACCTAATAGACCCTACTGGGATTCTTTACACTTTGCCATCTTTTCAGATGAGGTTCTGGCTTTGAAAGTTGTTCCTAGGACATACAAAACCAGTATGAGACAATTGGAGATCTGTATACTATGAACTGGATGTAATGTTCTCCTCTGGTGACTCTGGGAGCCAGCCTTACCCTGCTCTGCTGAGAAAATCCCCTATTCTGGGCTGTTCACGCACAACCTCTAGCATGTAAGCTGCTCCTTGGATTGTGCAACTGAATGACACTAGCCAATATCTCCAGTCCCAGATGCAACACTAGGAACTTCCATCTTGCACTGTCTAGTTATGCCTGCTGGACACTGCAAGCTTATATGAGTTCATCAATTTAACAAAGAAATTGATATGTACCAGGCTTGTTATCCCATGGGGAGCCTCTGAATGCTTCAAACCAAATGCACTGCTTCAGGTGGAATAAACACACAGATTTATTAACTACAAAGATAAATTTTAAGTGATTATAAGTCAAAGCATAATGAATCAGATTTGGTCAAATGAAATAAAAGTAAAAGGCATTCTAAGCTGATTTTAAGACTTTCAATGCCCTTACAAACTTAAATGTTTCTCACTAGAGGCTGACTGGTTGCTCTTCAGCCAGGCTCTTCCCTTTGATCAGCACTTCAGTCTCTTCTTGTGGTGTCTGTAAAAGTAGGTGGAAGAGAGAGAGAGAGCATGGCAAACATCTCTCTCTTTTATCATGTTCTTTCTTCGCTCTTGGCTTTCCCCTCCCTCACCCCCAGAGTCAGGTGAGCATTACCTCATCAGAGCTCCAAACTGGTCAAAGGAAGGGGGTGACTCACTTGAGAGTCCAACAGATCCTTTTGTTGCTCTCTAGGCCAGCATTCTTTGTTCCTGTGAGGCTGGGCTGGATTTGTCCCATACCTGCCCTGATGAGGTGTGAACTGTCTCTCTACTCTTGGAGAGTTTTTGCCTGGACTTATTTTAAGCCATGAGAATACATTTTCAGCCTCATAAATACATAGATGAAATTATAACTTGTAAGATTACTGTAACAACAATGCTCAGTGCCCTATGAGCTTTCTGAAGACACCTAAGATGACAAACATTGCATTTATACACAGTCATTTTATAAGGATGAACATGGGGGTGCTGGGTGTTCCGCTGAGGTACAGAGTATCACACTGGAATATCCAGTGGGATGACAAAAACTGCTTAATCTAGATGTTGCCCAGTCTAATAGGGTTGAGGGTTTAGAGTTTGTGCTTATATTTTGTTTTGTTTTGGTAGCCACTCTGACATGTTGCCTATCACTTATAATCACTTAAAATCTATCTTCTGTAGTCAGTAAACTTGTTTAACTGTTTATTTTTACCAGTGAGTTTGCTTGAAATGTTTGGTAAGAGTGTTTGCTCAGGTTTACATAGACTGGTGAATATCCACTTTCCATCAATGAAGTGGTGAACCAATTAATAAATTATCACTGCTCATATTGAGCAGTGCAAAATAATATATTCCTGAGGTACAAGGCTGGAATCTGGGGGGATTTGTCTGATACCTTTCTCTGCGTGATTCATGAGTGGGTCTGGGAGCATTTGTACAATTTAGATGGATGTGGGATGCCACATGTGGTAGTGCTGAGTGATAACTGCACCAGGAAGGGCTTGCTGCTTGTCACTAGAAAATCATTGTGAGAGGCAGCCTACGCTGGAGAATTAAGGGGGCATAGCAGTCCTATAGTCCCAGGCTATACTCCAGGGGTTCTGTCATACCCCTCACCTCAGCTTCAATGGAGCTATGCCAAGGTGATAGACAGCTGCAGTGGTACAGGAATCTGAAAACAGAGCTGTAAACAGGAGAGTTTGAGTGGGAGTTTTGTTGGAGGAGAAGGACTTAGGTGAGAAGGCTATGACAGATACAGAGGCAGCAGTGTTAGTGACCCAAGCAGTGGAGAACACAATGAAGATGAGTGGATGTGGAAGCTGCGGTATGTACATGATCCTGGAGAGGATACCTGAAAAGAGTTTCATCTGCATAAAGTGCTGCCTGATAGAGCTGATGGAAGAACAGATCCGAGGATTGGAGATGCAGGTGGAAAGTCTGGTTGAGTTTAGAAAGGGGTTTGAGCAGATGATGGAGCAAAGACATGAGGAGACTGAAGGGTAAAGCTCAGACTTGCTGATGAAAGCAGGACCAAAGAACTCTGAGGGGAGATTTCTGAGAGAAGAAAATGGACAGTGGACATATGTGACTAAGAGAGCCAGGCAGAGGAAAAGACAGGATAATGAAGGAGAAATAGAGTTCAAAAATAGGTTTGCAGAGTTGGAAAATGAAAATGAAGATGGGGTATAGCAGGTGGTCACTGAAGGTGGGAGGACAAGTAAGAAGAGAAGAGCAGCTAGTCCTATAGGAAGAAGGGAAGAGTCAATGGAGATAACACCAAATATGAGCACCAGAAAGATTCAGGATGGATTGAAGAGGATTACAAGGGAGAATAGGAATCGAGAGGACTTGCAGCCAGAAGGAACAGGGGATAGACTGGAGAATCATGTAGGCCTGCCTTTTCCTTTCATCACCAGGAAAAGGCAGGCCTACATGATTGGGGACTCCTTATTGAGAAGAATAGACAGGACTGTAACCAGAGCTGATCCAGAGAACAGAAGGGTGTGCTGTCTGCTGGGTTATAAGATACGGGATGTGGACCTGAGGCTGAAGAGGATCCTAAAGGGAGCGGAAAGAATCCACTGATCGTCCTTCATGTGGGAACATTGATACAGCTAGATTCTCACTGAAACATATCAAGGGAGACTATGCCAGGCTGGGGAAGACACTTAAGGAAATCAAGGCTCTGGTGACCTTCAGTGGGATTCTGCCTGTTTCTAGAGAAGGGCAACAAAGATGTGACAAGCTTATGGCTCAGGCAGTGGTGCTATAAGAAGGGCTTTGGGATGTACAGCCACTGAGAGGCATTCATGGACAGATGACTGTTCTGTACAGCTGGACTTCACCTGAGTAGGGAGGGAAATAGACTTCTAGAATGGAGGCTAGCAAAACTAATTAAGAGAGTTTTAAACTAGGAATTTGGGGGAGATGGTTGGGAGATGCCCAGATAATCTCCATGTCAGATTTTAACATTCAAAGAGAAGAAAACAAAGTAAGAAAGGACACAGCCGTGGGTAGGACAATGGACATAAAAAGGAAGGGTAGTGTAGATACCAGTCTAATAGGTGATACTGGTGGTAGAAGATCTATGCCTAATCAGGTAAAGATGTCAGCAAGGCCAGCAGCAAAAATGTGAGGATCCTAGGTAACAAAATGGAGGAAATAAGCTACTGGTGCAGGAAGTGAAACCAGATATTATAGGGATAACAGAAATATGGTGGAATAGTAGTCATGACTGGAGTACAGTATCAAAAAGTATGTGCTATTTAGAAAAGACAGAAATAAAGATAAAGGTGGTGGAGTATTACTGTATATCAATGATGAGGTAGACTGTAAAGAAATAAGAAGCGATGGTGTCACACCCCAGCGTCCCCTTCCCTCAAGACCTTTGGGGAAGCAGATCAGTACTGTATATTACGAACGCTGCTGCAGGCATTGCAAAGTGCTCTGGGAAGGGTTAAAAGTATGAGAGTGAAATGAAAGGTTCCTTTGCAGGTTTCAGGAGGACGAGGGGGGAAAAGAACAGGTTAAGTGGATGCTTCTGCTAGCTCAGTCTGAAGATGAGACGCTGGCCCCAGCCCAGGTCACTGCACACAACAGATTCTCTGCTACCTGCCAAGAAAGAGGGGGGCTGAGATTTCAACCCTGCTCTCCTGTGAGAAAGAAGAATCACAGTACAGAAAAGGAGCTATGAAAAGGGGCGAGACAGAGAAGACCAGCAAGGCCAGCAAGGCCAAAACATGACTGTCTCACGACTCTGAAGCTGGTGTGTTCTGGAGAAAGCTGAAAAAGCCATGGAAGGCTGGTCTGGACTGGTAAACCAAGCATGGGGAGCAAAGGTCTCTAAAGGGGATGTCCCCAAGAGAACCCAGGGCTTAAAAACCCCTCCGAGAGCAGAAGCAAGTTGGAGATTTGCAGTGGACCCCTGGATGACCTGTGCACAGGACAGAACTCCCGTCCACCCTCCGCCCTTCCTCCGCTAATGTTACATCCAGGCTTGGCCAGCCTTGGGTTGTGCATGTGAGAGTATGAACGTGGGTTGGGGCTTGGGCCACTAATGCTTTTTTTTCTTCCTCTATGTGACGTGGGAGCAGTCCCTGCATTCACCACTGTTATTTTATTATTTTATTAATAAAGCTTTAAAATTCAGTCACTTGCTGTGCTCCTGTATCTCTGCCCCCAACGATCCTGCGGTCTCAGACTGATCATCTGAGACCTTAGGCAGATTGGTAACAGACATTTGTCACAATGGAAGGGCTAAAACAGAGTCTGTCTGGGCAAAAATCACATTGGGGAAGAAAGCTACTAGATCCTCCTCTGGGATAGTACTTGGGGTGTGCTATAGACCACTGGGACCTAATTTGGATATGGTTAGAGATCTCTTTAATGTTTTTAATGAAGTAAATACTAATGGGAATTGTATGATCATAGGACTTTAATTTCCCAGATACAGATGGGAGGACAAGTGCTAGTAATAATAATAGGGCTCAGATTTTCCTAGATGAGATAGCTGATGGATTCCGTCATCAAGTAGCTGCTAAACCAAAAAGAGAGGATGCCATTTTAAGTTTGGTTTTGGTAAGTAGTGACATCCTTATAGAAGAAATGATTGTAGGGGACAACCTTGGTTCAAGTAATCATGAGCTAATTTAGTTCAAACTGAACGGAAGGATAACTGAAAAATAGATCTGCGACTGGGGTTTTTGATTTCAAAAGGGCTAACTTTAAAAAATTACAGAAATTAGTTAGGGAAATGGATTGGACTGAAGAATTTGTGGATCTAAAGGCAGAGAAGGCCTGGAATTACTTCAAGTCAAAGTTGCAGAAACTATCAGAAGCCTAGAATCAGTGAGATAGCCGTGTTAGTTTGGAATTGCAGAAGTGACAAAGAGTCCCGTGGCACCTTAAAGACTAACTAAAGTATTAAAGCACAAGCTTTTGTGGGCTAATACCCACTTCGTCGGATGCAAGCAGTCAAAAGCCTACATCTGAAGAAAGGGGAAAAAATTCATAGGCAGGAGTTGTAGACTAAGATGGATGAGCAAGCATCTCAGAGAGGTGATTAAGAGAAAGCAAAAAGCATACAAGGAGTGGAAGATGGGAGGGTTCAGCAAAGAAAGCTACTTTACTGAGGTCAGAACATGTAGGAATAAAGTGAGAAAGGCTAAAAGTCATGTAGAGTTGGACCTTGCAAAGGGAATTGAAAGCAGTTGTAAAAGGTTCAATAGCCACATAAATAAGAAGAAAATAAGGAAAGATGAAGTGGGATTGTTAAACACTGCACATGGAGTGGAGGATAAGGATAACCTAGGTATGGCCCAATATCTAAACAAATACTTTGCCTCAGTCTTTAGTGAAGCTAATGAGGAGCTTAGGGATAATGGTCAGATGACAAATGATAGTGAGAATATGCCGGTAGATATTACCACAGCCGAGGTAGAAGACAAACTTGAGGGGATCCAGATAATCTTCATCCGAGAATATTAAAGGAACTGGCACATGAAATTGCAAGGCCATTAGCAAGAAATTTAATGAATTTGTAAACTCAGGGGTTGTACCGTATGACTAGAGAATTGCTAACATAGTTCCTGTATTTTAGAAAGGAAAAAAACATGATCCGGTTAACTACAGGCCTGTTAGTTTGACATCTGTAGTATGCAAGGTCTTGGAAAATATTTTGAAGGAGAAAGTAGTTAAGGACATTGAGATCAATGGTAACTGGGACAAAATACAAGATGAAACCCTCTTCCTAGGTCAGGGGCATGGACATGGGAAGTAGGTTTGGAGCAGTGCTCTGTGGGTCCATATCATTCCCAATCTACAAAGTAATACAGGCATCCTTGGGTGCATTTGAAATCAGTGATGAGAATGCACCTTGTATTCTTCATGGTCCTGGACCTTCACCAGTGGAGGCGGGGTAGTGATTTGGTATGGGATGAAGTTATCAATGTAGGGTTTTAGGAGAGACACATGAAACATGAAGGATCTTGAGGAATCAAGGAAGCTATAATTCGAAAGTGACTGGGCTGACTTGCTGGAATATCTGGAAGGGTCCCAGGAACTGTCAGCCCAGCTTGCTGGAGGGTCTACTGGATGGAGGACACTTCAAAGCAAGCCAGACTTTCCAGCCTATAGAGAAGGCGAGAGCCTCCTGGTGCCGCTGGTCAGTGTACCACTAGAACACTCTCTTTGCATTCTCTAGATACTCCTTAAATTCCTCCTGTTATGATGGATTTCTTGAACCCAGATAATGGTGTCTGCGTTCTGTGATGCTGCTTGTAGCACAAGTTGGAATCAGGGTTGGAATCTATAATTTGCAAAGAGAGAGCTTGGTCCTGTTTAGACATGATCCTCATTGTAGTGGGAAAACTTAGCAAGTGGTAAGAAGTTGTTCCAGTTAGCTTGGTGATAGCTAGTGAATTATCTGAGGGACTTTTCCAGTACTTCATTCACCCTCTGGTATGCAGTGGAGGTAGAGGCATGGGTATTCAGTAGTTGTGGGTCTCAGTCAGTTCCTGAAACCCATGAAGACAAATTGCATGTCTTATCAAGAATTGCCTGGCAACTTTAGCAGAGGGTAGGCAGCTGCAGGGGATGAAATTTTCATTCAGTGGCCATTTTCATCACATGGCCATTTTCATTCAATGGCCATTTTCATCACATGATCCTTGACTGTCAGTGTGACCACCAGAGTCTGGAAGCTCCAGGATGAACTCTAGTGAAATCAATGTTTAGGGCTTTGTGGGTATTTCTAGGGGTATCAAGGGGCTTGGCTCAAGGTGTATTGGGACAGGCACAAACTCACATGAATCCACATAGGCTTCAAATTCAGCCCTCAGAAGGGCCCAATAGAAAAAGTGAGAGGCTGTTCAGGAGGTCTTACAATAACTAAGTGTCCTGCCAGCAGTGCATCATGACAAAGATGTAGTATCTTGGGGCAGGGACACCCCAAATGAACACACATGCCTCCACTGACATATGGGCAAACAGGTCCTCCTTTGAGGTGAACTGAATGAGGGAGATTATGCCTTGGTGAATTGACACATTGAGATTACTGGGTTTGAGGAGTTATGAAAGCTCAGAAGTTGGTTCTTCACCTTTCTGTTAATACTCTTTTCACGATAAGGCATTGGCCTTCCTATTTCAGGACTCAGGTTGGCAGGTGGTGGTGAACTCGAACTGAGAGAAGAACAGGGCCCATTTTAGCTGACTTTAATTTAAGGGTTTAACCTGAGGTTTTCATGGTCTGTGACGGGTGCCAAGCCCCCTTGAGGTAGTGTCACCATTCCTTAAACATGGTTTTAATTGCAAGCAGCTACTACTCCTGAGTGTGCTCTGCATCAAATAAATAAATAAATAAATCTGCGTACAATATTTTAAAATTCTGCAAACTTTGTGTCAAATAAATGTAGAGGCCCCCACGTGGCACTGGGGAACATAGGCCACTGGTTGCACAGTGGTGGGAGATCACTGTGCAGCTCCCCCCGGGACACAGACTTAGCAATGAGGCTGCACCTAACCCTGACATAGTGCAAGGACCTGGCCTGCCCCAGAAACACCCAGGGCTCTGCTCCTCCATGCCAGGTGTGGGCAGGCAGGCTCAGCAAGACATAATCCAAGTGTGGAGGGTCTTAGTGTGGGTAGATTCAGGTATGGGCTGAGGGGACTCTGGGTGCAGGCAGCTCAGTGGGGGTTTGGAATACAGAGAGATCTGGAGGCACAAGAGCTTATTGGGGGAGTCTAGGTGCAATGGTAGTGGGACTGTGTAGGGGGTCCACGTGAAGGTGGTTACGGCTCAGTGGGGAGAGGGGTCTGGGTGTGGGGAGGTCTGAGCTTGGAAGAGTGGTTTGGGTGTGTGGGGCTCAGTGGGGGATCCAGATACTGGGAGAGTGGGGCTCATTGTGAGGGTGAGGCTCAGTGGAAGGGTCTGGATATGAGGGGGTTTGGATGCACAGGGGTTGGAAGGATCGGGGAGCAGCTCCCTGTACAGGGATCCATCCTCTTGCAGCTGGGGAGTGATGGGTGCAGGAAGCAGGGAGGGGGTGGAGTTTGCAGCAATTCCTTCAGGTGGGTGAGAGATCTGGGGGTAAGTCTGATTCGGCCCCAGATGTCATGCAGGAAAAGAGGAATTTCCATCTTTCCTGGCCCAGGCAGGACTAGCAGCAGAGCCTGGCGCAGGATAGGACCCACCAGTTGGGTTTTCCCCAGTTCTGCTCCTTGCCCCACAGCGATTTACCTCTCTGGTGGCTGCCCTGGGCACCCAAAAGAAATCTTCAGGGAACATAAATTCTGTGCATGTGCAGTGGTGCAGAATTCTCCCAGGAGTAAACAGCTCCTTATTTAGTATTGCATAATTTCTTTCCATTGGAGTAGCTTACGGAAGTAAAATGTGCTGGGGGCAAGACTTGTTGTGGTCTGAGCTTCTCCAAGAGTACCTCCCCAAGGGCCAAATTGTACACATCAGTTTCCACCATGAATGCTTGGATTGGGTTGGGGTGCACCAGGATGGGGGCCATGGTGAAAGCAGACTTGACCTGGATTAAAGTATGCTAGATTTTGGGTGACTGAGTGAAATGGAGAGTCTTATGTAGGTGTGAAGTCTGGGGATCTATTTTTCCTGAAAAGTTAGCAATAAACCTCTGATGAAAACTGGCAAAACCCAGGAAATGGGAGTTCTGGGGAACTGCCATGTCTCAGATTGCAGCTGTCTTTTGAAAATCCATCTGAATTCCCCCAAGGGAGATGATGTAGCCTAAAAATTCAATGGGAGACTGGTCAAAGAAACGTATTTCCAAGTTGGCATACTGCCCATGATTCCGCAGCCTTTCTAGAACATAGCAGACATGACAATAGTGTTGTTCTTTGTTCTTTAAAATATTAGAATATCATCAAGAACACATGGTGACTTTGAACCAGTATGTTTCTGAACACTTTGGTCAAAGTATTGGAAAGTTGTGGAGGCACTGGCTAAACCAAATAGCTTTATTAAATATTCACAGTGTCCACACTGGGTCTGAAAGTTGCTTTTCCACTAATCCGCAGCTCTTATACACACCAAATTTGTAAGCTCCCTGAAGGTCTAGTTTTGTCAACGTGCACAAATGGCCAGGATCATCTAACTGTTCTGAGGTAAGTGGCAGAGAATAACAGTTGCAGACTTTGACCTGATTTAGGACTTGACAGTCCACACAAAGGCATAACAACTGATCCTTCTTCCATCCAGTTCTGGTTGGGATCTGGTTTATATTAATCAATACAAGGCCCTAGACAAGGGCTGCAAGTCTATGGGACGATCGTAATCCCAGTGTAGGGAGGGGATGGCCTCATTTTCCCCCTCAAAAGCATTGGTATTTCTTGGAGAGAGGGGGTTGTGGGCTCAAGTGAATTTCTTTCTGACAGGCCCCACCTTCCCTGGGTTTCCCCTCAGGTGGAAATGTCCTTTTCTGAGAAACAGAGATTGGCTCACTTGTGAGGTTGCAGACAGATTTCTTGGCAATAGTTGAAAGAAAAGTTGATGTTCTTCCGCCTCCAGAAGATGTGCATGTAGTACTGCTCCAGCCATGGTATACCAAATATTGTTGGGAATGGCAAAGAGTAGATCACATTGACATATACTAATGCATGGTGCTCTGCCACTCTGGTCTCTAAGAGAACAGCTTCATGAGTTTTTGGATTAGATGACAGAGGTGACCCATCGATTGGCCCAAAATTTCACTGGACCTGGTAGAAACAAAGGGGAATTTGTTGGGTCTGGGCTGCCTTTCCAACTATAAAATTATCGGTGGTGCTGGAGTCAGTCATGACTAATAGCAGGAGAATTGACTTTGATCCCACTAGAACAGTGGTCTCCTTTTTATGCACAAGGTCACTTTTAGAATTTAAGTGCAATCCAGGATCTACCCCACGCTTTCCCCAAGGCCCTGCCCCACTCATTCCATCCCTCTCCCTCTGTCACTCATTCTTCCCCTGACTCATTTTCTCTGGGCTGGGGCAGGAAGGCTGGGGTACATGAGGGGATGAGGGCTCTGGGATGGGGCTGTGGGTTTTGGACTGTGGGAGAAGGTTCCGGCCTGAGCCTGGGACAGGGGGTTGGGGTGCAGGGAAGTTGAGGGGTGCAAGCTCTGGGAGGGAGTTTGGGTGCAGGAGAGAGCTCTAGGCTAGGGCAGAGTGTTGGGGTGCAGGAGGGGGTATGGGATGCTGTGTCCAGGAGAGGGCTCAGGGCTGGGGTGGGGGGTTGACATGCAGGAGGGGGTGCAGACGCTGGGAGGAAGTTTGGGTGTGGCAGGGTGTTCAGGGC
>ML677410.1:765150-795432 GCA_007922305.1 Dermatemys mawii
CTGGTCAGTGGTGCAGTGGGGCTCAAGTAGGGTCTCTGCCTGCCCTGGCCTCACACTGCTTCCAGAAGCAGCCAGCCAGTCCCTGCAGTTCCTAGGCAGGGGGGACAGGTGGCTCTGCATGCAGCCCCTGCCTGAAGACACTACCCCCACAGCTGCCATTGGCCACAGTTCCCAGTCAATGGGAGGTGCAGAGTCATTGCTTGGGGCGGGGGCAGTACACAAAGCCCCCATATTACCCCCTCCACTCCACCTAGGAGTCGCAGACAGGGATGTGCTGTCCATTTCTGGGAGTAGCACGGGGCCACGGCAGGCAGGGAACCTGCCTTAGCCCCACTGCACTTCTGGACTCTTCGCGGCCAGTCTCCCAGTTTGGCTTCAGGACCCTCTTGGAGATCTAGCCTAATTTGGGGAAATTCCTGGTGAAACCAGGAGGGTTGGCAACCCTAGTTACACAGTGTGGCTGAGCCCACTGCTTATGCAAGACAAGCACTTCATGCATGGCCTGTGCTCACTAGGTCTGCAATGGGAGGTTCTCCATCTGTAAGCGGGCAGTTCAATCCTGGGAATTGGGGGTCTGCTGCGAAATGTGAGTTAGAGATGAACCTTCCCCTTTCATTATCTGTTGAGGGACTACTGGAAGGAGAAAGTCTGAGGTTGTCTGAGCAATCTGTCAGGGTCGGGCTGTCAGCCGCCTGCCAGCACAGTGTGTTGTTCAGTATTGGAGCTGAAGGTCACAGATCAATCCAAGGCCAGGCAGGTCAAAACTACAAAGTCAAATCTTACCAGATTGAGAGTATGAGATGAGAATCAGGGTCAGGCCAGGTCAGCATCTTTCACTGGGGTTAGCAATGGTCTTAAAGTGCTGACAGGAAACCTGGATCAGGCTGGTGAGCCAAGCCTATGATGAGAACCGAGAGTCTAGGGTCAAGGCATGTTGAAGCAAGGAGTGGCTAGCAGCACCTAAAGCAGAAGCACACCAGAGTTTTGCATTCTCAGACAACTCCCCAAAATGGCTTTCTGATTTCTATGGGGAATTATGAAAGGCTGTTGCTCATACCCCTTAGGGAGGGACTTCCTGAAGGGCTTTGTCTCTCTTGGTGGCAACTTCACCTCACCCCCTGGTGGTGATGTGGAAGCAGTATTTCCTGCAGACCCTGGCTCTAAGCCTTGGGTTCTTACAAAGACACAAGAAAAGACTGTCTCTGGAGCCAGGGGGTAACAAGAGGACCTGAAATTCACCAGCTGCGTCCACAACATGTGTGCATGGTGCTTCTGTGTTTGGCTGTTCCCAGTGTCTGACTTCTTAGATCTTACACTGCTTAGATCAGAGACTGTGTCTCATTCTATGTTCTATTCAGAGCCAAGAATCCTTCAATGCTCGGCTAATAATACTACTACTACTACTAAATGTGTAAGGTGTGGGGTGGAAATATTAAAATCCACCAATGTCAAAGGTGCCTCAGGAATTCTAAAAAACACCAGAATTAAGGCCTAACTGATCGTAGATCCACTAGGAAAGAGGATGCAAGAAAAAGACAAGGACAGTGTGACTTCATGAGGGTGCATAGTCAGAGAAGTCTCTATAAATATATCAGGGAAAAGAGAAAGTGTTAGTAAACAAGGAGTGGAGTAGCGGGCAGAGAATCAATGACCACTAAAAATCATTGAGAAACCGAGGTTTTTTCATCTTTAAAAGAAAAGAAATTTGGGCACCCAAGGAGTATCAAAGCATTTGTAAAAATAGTTATTGATAAACAACAGGCAAATGAATAGTTAGACAGCTGAGTTTATACAAAACAATGGGCCTGAATAACGTACCCTTAACTGTAAGGAGAATCAGCAAGTCAGCTACAACCACGTCATAGTGTTTAAGGCTGGAAGGAACCATTAGACATTCTTATCTGACCTCCTGAACATCATGGACCATTACATTGCACCCAGCTACCCCTGTATTGATCCCAGTGACTTTAATTAGACCAAAGCATTTCACTCCTCAGGAGACAGAACTATTGGGAGCCCCAGGCAGAGAACAGGTGGAACAGAGGCGCACCAGTGCCCAAGGGAACTGATTAGGTGAGGTGTGTCCAGATGATCCCAGCAGGCAAATCTCAACCCTGCTGCGAAAGAGAGTGACCCCCCTCATATAGGTCCATGCTAGTCTGACTTGGGGGAAACGCCTTCCCAACCCCAAACTGGGCAATAACTGTGACCATGTGAACAAGACCCACCAGCCAGGAACCTAGAAAAAGCCACCCCTTTTAGAAGACACCCCTTCAGAGCACTGGTCCACCCCAATCAGTGTTCCATCTCCTGCTGTGGCAATCTCTGATGCTCAGAGGGAGGCAAAAATAAGCTAATGACACATCTAGCCAAGTAAGCATGGTGGTGGGGGGTGGGGAATCCTTCCTGACCCCAGCAAGTGACTGCCTGAAGCCTTAGGGCATGAAACTGGATTATAATCAGTCTTAGTGCAGAGCTGCAAGTGTTCTGTGCATGTTGTTGGCAATGCAGGCAATCCTATTCCCTCTGTGGCCCAGAAAGGAAGAGGATGAACAGGAGCACACACAGATTCCCAGCCCTTAGAAGGTATGACCATCACAGAATCTCTCATAAAAACTGGACGAATGTGTATCTTTCATACAAGAACTAATCTCTTTTTAAAGCCCCCAAGTGCTGCTGAGTCCACCGCTTCCCCAGGTAATCTGTTCCAGTGTTTAGCAACTCTCCCTGCTAGGAAACTCCATCATATTTCAAGGCTGAATTTGTCTGATGTTAGCTGCCAGCCATAGGATTTTGTTCTCCCTTGGCCAGGAACGATGATTTCCCCTCTCCCACACACACACTATCAGATCTCTTTCCCATGTGTCAGCGCCTAGACACAGCAATCATGTCACCTCTCAACCTTTCTTCAGTAAGTTGAATAAAGTGAGCTCCCATTGTATGGCTTATTTTCCAGCCCTGAATCATTTTTGTTGCTCTCCTTTGAACTCTCTCCAGTATTGCCACTTCCTTCTTGATGTGCCAACACTAGAACTGGACACAGTACATTAGTAGAAGTCTTACTAATGTTGCATATAGAGGCAAGTTCGCTTCCCCACTTCTACTGGCTGTTCCCCTTTTCATTCATCTGAGGATTGCATTAGTCCTTTTTGCTACAGCATTGCTTCGAGAGCTCATACTGAAGTGGTTATCTACAGTGACCACTAAGTCTTTCTCTGAGTCACTGTTTTCCAAGACAATCTCCCATCCTGTGCTTGTAACCTGCATTCTTGGTTCTCAGTTGTATTACCTTGCATTTGTTTGTATAATAACATGTTTTATTGGATGGTGACCATTTAACCAGGTGATTCAGATCACTCGGTAATGGTAACCTGTCCCCTTATTATGTATTACTCCTGTGAATATTTGTGTCATCCAAAAACTTCAGCAGCAAAGATTTTATCTCTTTTTATAGATTGTTAATAAAATTATTGAATAACATTGAACCAAGAACTGCTCCCTGGGGGACTCTGATCATTCATATCTCCTCATTAACAACTATATTCTGAGATCTGTCAATGACCCAGTTTTTAATCCATAGAATGGGTCCCATGTTAATTCCATATAATGAAAGTTTTTTAATCAAAATGTCTTGTGATATTAAATCAGAAACCTTGGTGAAATCCAAGTATACTAGGTCAGCACAGTTACCTTTATCAATCAGACCTGTCATCTTGTCAAAAAAAAGACAGCAAGTTTATTTGTCACGATCTACCCTCCAGGAAAACATGATTACTATATTAATTGTATTTTTAGCCTCTAATTTTTTGTTGATGGACTCCCAAATTAACCATTTGATAATTTATCTTGGCTTGGCATCAGGCTAACATATGTCCTTGCATTGTCTGTTTTATCCTTTTTAAAATATAGAAATAAATATTGACAATTCCTTTGAAAAGACATGGAGAATGAAAGGAACTAAAAGACTAAGAAAGAAACAAATGTAGTAATAATCTTCACATAGAGAAAGAAAATTAATCCTGACAACTACCATCCAGTTAGTCTAACTTCAGTCAGTAGTAAAATAATGGCACAAATACTAAGAAAGAAAATCTCTAAACATGTAAAAGATAAAGGAACTCCAATGAATAAACAGCATTAGGAAATAAGGACAAATCATAGCAGAGAAACTGGCTTTAAAAAATAAGAACATATAATTGGCTGCAATCTTTCAAAGATTTGAGCATGTGAGTAACTTCAGTCACGAATAATCGCAATTAATTCAGTGAGACTAATCACTCAGGTAAAGTTACTTGTGTGTAAGTGTTTGCAGGCTTGGGGCATCTGTGGATAAAGGGAATGCCTTTCTGCAGATGTAACACAGATATGTCTAGATTGAGTTACACTGATTTACACCAGCTGAGGCTCTAGCCCAGGGGTCAGCAACCTTTCAGAAGTGGTGTGCCAAGCCTGCATTTATTCAATGTAATTTAAGGTTTCGCTTGCCGGTAATACAATCTAATGTTTTTAGAAGGTCTCGCTCTATAAGTCTATATTATATAAATAAACTATTGCTTTATTTAAAGTAAATAAGGTTTTTAAATTATTTAACAAGCTTCATTTAAAATAAAATAAAAATGCAAATCTTAGCAGTTTAGTGTGATCTTTGCCCTTGTGTGTGTATGTGTGTGTGTGTGTGTGGAATAACGAAAAGGCAGCTGTTCAGCTCCCCCGCACCTCAACCTCTGAGCCTGGTACTGGATCACAGTCTCCTCCCTAAGTAGGTAGATGCCTTTGATGGGCTGGGATGGCACCTCTGTGTCAGGGGGTGGCTCTAGGTGCGAACCTCCCCTTCAATACGCCTCCTTCCCCTGCAACAAGGCTCTGAAGCAGGGAGATGGGGAGGGAGCAGAACCAGGGGGAGCCCAGTTTGCAGGGAAATACAGGCATGCCTGTGTCCTTTCTCCCCACGCAGGGAGGGGGTGGGGGGGTCACTTGCCAAAGAATATTCCTGCTGCTTTGTAGGGCTTTGTGCAAGTAGAGAGCTACCCCTGCCCTCCCATGCCCGGGCTGCATGGTGTAGCATACAAATCCCAGCTTCCCTTACCATGCTAAGGAGAGCCATGGCTACATGTACAGCTCAACATGCTGCTCTGCGGGGGAGCAGGGGGATGGGGGAGGGAGGGCTCTGTCTGCTGCAGGCTCCAATGGCTGCGAGCAGCTCAGACCCAGCCGTCCAATCAGCTGCCGCCTCACTTTGCATGGGGGAGAGGGGAGAGGGGGAAATCCCAGACATGTGAGCTGGGAGTGTCTCAGCATCGCCCCCTCTCTGTTCCGGCTGGCTGCTGGTTTCGGCTGCGGTGTGCTGCGGCTGCCGGCTCCTTCCAGGGACCTTGGCGTGCCAGTCAAAATCAGATCCCGTGCCAGCTTTGGCATGCGTGCTGGGGGTTGCCGGCCCCTGCTTTAAACCTTCACAGTGTCATGCAAATGTACAGTATTTGTAAAATTAATTCAAAGCTTAAACGGACAATATCTGTACAGCTTCCCTAAGTGAGGCCTAAAAGGGGAGAAGGCAACAATAACTGTTTGTGTGTATACGAATGATGTAAACATGGAAGAGGAGGAATCATTTAGCATGTACATAGCGGTGTAATCATAAAATCATAGAATATCAGGGTTGGAAGACAGCTCAGGAGGTCATCTAGTCCAACCCCCTGTGCAAAGCAGGACCAATCCCCAACTAAATCATCCCAGTCAGGCCTTTGTGCTGTGCTGTACTGGGTTGAAAGCAGAAAAAAAGAAATGTGTTTGAATTACAATGTCAGAAAAAACTCTGCAGTAGACCTGGACTGGACACTGAAATAGTCTCTCTCTAGGGAAAGGCTGGGAGCCCCATCCCTGCAAACATTTCAGACTAGACTAAACAAGTCACTGGGAGATGCAGAATGGGAGAAAGCCACCCTATGCAAGTCTGATAACCCAACCTCCTATGGTTCAGTGATGGGTGGATTTTAATTCCTGATACTCCCATTCATTTAGGCCAATCACATGACATCAGCTGCTCTAGTGGAGAACATAAGAGCATAAGAATGGCCATACTGGGTCAGACCAAAGGTCCATCTAGCCCAGTATCCTGTCTTCCGACAATGATCAATGCCAGGTGCCCCAGAGGAAATGAACAGAACAGGCCATCATCAAGAGATCCATCCCCTGTCGCTCATTCCCAGCTTTTGGCAAACAGAGGCTAGGGACACAATTCCTGCCCATCCTAGCTAATAGCCATTGATGGACCTATCCTCCATGAACTTAACTAGTTCTTTTTTTAATACTGTCATAGTTTTGGCCTTCAGAACATCCTCTGGAAAGGAGTTCCACAGGTTGACTTTGCATTGTGTGAAAAAATATCTCATTTTGTTTGTTTTAAATCTGCTGCCTTTTAATTTCATTTGGTGTCCCCTATTTCTTGCCTTATGAGGAGTAAATAACACTTCCTTATTTACTTTTCCCACACTAGTCATGATTGTATAGATCTCTATCATACCCCCCCATAGTGAGGCAGTGTGGTGCCCCACTGCCCTGCAGAGGGACAAGCCTCCCCAGAGACCAAAGTGGGCAGAGCTAGAGAATCCTGTGCTCACCCCACAGAGGTCAGGGCGCAGAACCGGAAGTATAAAAGCCTGGCCCCAGAGCTCACTTTGAAGGCAGCCACCGAAGGAGCCAGATGCTACTGGTGGAGCTCCTGAGCAGGAAGCCTCCGCGACCCAGCCTGAGCCCGTGAACTGGCCAAGCCTACCCTGCACCCGCTACCCGGAAGAGGACTGGCCAAGCTTCCCCACTGCACGCTACCCTGAGGAGCTGCCCAGCCTCCCCGAAGCCAGCTACCCGGAGGAGGACTGGTCAAGCTCCCCCAGTGCACGCTACCCCAAGGAGCCGCCCAGCCTCCCCCATGCCAGCTACCCAGAGGAGGACTGGCTGTGCTTACCGCCTGGTAGATACCCCAAGGAGCTGCCGCTTCTGCTCCCTGACAGCGATTTCGAGGAGCCCATGGAGGACATGGCTCCGACCAGATACCATGTGAGGGGGAGTCTGGAAGTAGCCCGGGGGTCACTGACAACCAGTGTCAGCATGTTGCGGTCAGGATCCCCACTGACTGCAGCGGATCTTTTGCCGCTGCTAGGGCTCCAGGCTGGGACTCAGTAGAGTGAGTGGGCCTGCGTCCCCCCTGCCACCCTTACTCATGGGTGGCAGTCTCCCCCTCTACCAGACACCAGTGCTACCTGTCCAGTGCTGCTCAGCCCCTGCCTAAGGATCTGAGCCCTGACTCTTGTGTGTGTTTGTTGTCCTGCCCTGCCTCAGGGCCTGGGGCCTACTGAACTATTGCTGCTCAGACTGCTCTGAGTCCTTGAGCTACACACCAGGTATTCCCCAACCTGGCTGGGTGAAGAAGGCGAGGCAGTGTGGTGCCCCACCGCCCCGCAGAGGGATGAGCCCTAGCTCCGTCCTTCTACATTTGGCGGAGAATGAGGGCACTGGTCCCCTGACCCCTGTGAGAAGGGGTCTGTGGAGGAGCGGTCCCCCAAGAGAGCCATGGACCTCTCAAAACTTTTCCAGCTCCTGGCAAAGAGCCAGGAGCGGCAGCAAGCCTCCCAGCTCCAGCAGCAGCAGCAACTCCTGCAGCATCTGGGGGCCCAGCAGCAACAGCTGGTTCGGGACCTTGGGGCGCAGAATCAGGAGCTCTAGCGACAATGCCTGCAGCAGCTGGCGACCACACTACCCTGGCCCACGGACTCCCAGCCAGAGGAGGTGGGTGGATCGCTCCGCAGTACAGTTCCAGTGCGGTTATCAAAGATGGGACCAGACAATGACCCTGAAGCTTTCCTGGTCACCTTCGAATGGGTGGCGCTGGTTGCAGGGTTGGCCCGAGACCAGTGGGCCACGCTCCTCGCTCCTTACATAACCGGGACCGCCCAGAAGGTCTACCGAGGCCTAGCCACCGAGGCCGCACAGGATTATGACCAGGTGAAGGCGGCAATCCTGGATGCCCTAGACGTTAGCCCAGAAACCTTTTGGCAACGGTTCCAGACCCTGATGTATTCCCCAGGTGCCCGGCCCTGGCTGGCGGCCCAGGAGCTGAGTGAGGCGTGTAAACGGTGGCTACAACCGGAGAGCCGAACCCCAGATGAGCTCACCGAGCAAGTGATCCTAGAGCAGTTTGTCCATACCCTCCCATCACGAGGGAGAGCCTGGGTCCTCCGCCACCAGCCGGCAACTCTAGCGGCTGCTGTCTTGCTCTTGGAACACTTCCTGGCTGCAGAAGCTCCAGGAGGAGCAGGGGTCTGAGTGCATCCCCCAGGATCTGAACTTAGAGAGGAAGGGAAACACTCGAAATGAACCCCAACCCCCTCCACGTGTCCCGGAGCCCCGATCAACACGCCCCGAGATGTTGGACCGACATATCCCGGTGAGTCCTGAGATGGAGGTAGTGAGGGTCGGCCAAAGTGCCCCCGGACGCCATGGGGGAACATCCACACGGCCTAGATGAGCAGAACTTGGACCCTGCTTCACCTGTGGGAAATATGGACACCTACAGAGAGACTGTATGGAGATGGACTGCAGCTTCGGGCATGTGTGCACGGGAGAAAACCGTGCCCGATGTCTGCACGCCAGTAAAATTATGGTCCCAGTAATTATTGGGGACCACCCCACAGTAGCTCTAATTGATTCAGGGTGTGGGCAGACCTTGATCCATCAGAACTTGGGGCCTAGGGCGGACCCCACCCTGGGGACTATTCAACTTCAGTGTATCCATGGGGATGTCCGCCCCATGCCAGCACCCAGGCCCAATTAACCGTGGAAGGGGTCACGCGGTCGGTGGTGGGCCTAGCCCCCCGGTTGGCCTATTCCGTGATTTGGGGCTGGGACTGGCCAGACTTCATAGGGGTCCTCCAGGTGGGCATCGGAAGGAGCTCCAACACTGTCTCCGCACTGGAAGGAGAAAGCCCAGACAACCATGCCGGGGAACGGGAGGTACCGTGCCCCCCTTGGGGGGAAGAAGGCCCCAAAGATCCACCACCGATGTCCACTGATGAACTCTGTGCCGGCACCAACTTTTGTCGGGACCAGAATGAGGATCCCACTCTCAGCCGGACGTACGAACAAATAGCAGCTGTGAATGGGACCTTGGTCAACCCAGAGCAGGCAAGGGAGTGGCCCCACTTTGAGCTACGCAGTGACCGACTATCAGGTAGAGCGAGACCCCCATATCAGGAAGCTCCAAACCCAACTGTTGGTGCCTTGAGGTCACCGGCGGGCTGTTCTGAAGGTCACCCATGACGTCCCAGCGGCAGGACACCTGGGCCACGAAAAGACCCTTGCCCGAGTCCTGGCATGGTTCTTCTAGCCCGGGGTGCACCAGGAGGTGAGGATCTACTGCAAGTCCTGCCCTGAGTGCCAGCTCGCTGCGCCCCCTCAGACATCCAAAGCCCCGCTGATCCCCATGCCCATTATAGAGACGCCCTTCGATAGGGTGGCTATGGACTTGGTGGGGCCCTTGCCAAAGAGTCTGGCGGGGTTCCAGTATGTGCTGGTCATTGTAGACTATGCCACCTGGTTTCCTGAGAGCATTCCACTATGAAGCATCACGGCCTGGGCCATCGCGGATGAGCGCGTGAAGGTCTTCGCTCGGGTGGGCTTACCGCGAGAAATCCTTACTGACCAGGGCACTAACTTTACATCCCGACTACTGAAGCAAGTGTGCAATCTCCTGGGAATTAAACAGCTGTGCACCTCCATCTATCATCCACAAATGGATGGCTTAGAGGAGCACTTCAACCGGTCACTCAAAGATATGCTGTGTAAGTTTCCTCCAGAGGAACTCCGCTGATGGGACCAACTTCTTGCACCCTTGCTTTTGGCTATCCGGGAGGTGCCCCAGTCCTCCACCAAATTTTCTTCCTTAGAGTTGCTATATGGACGTCACCCATGGGGACTGCTAGACCTCATGTGTGAGACATGGGAGGAAGCCCCATCCCCCTCACAGGGCCTTCTGAATTATGTGTTCCAGCTTCGGGAGTGCCTCGCCCATGCCGGAGCCTTAGCTCAAGAAAATCTGAAGACTGCTCAGGGATCTCAGGCCCAGACCAACAACCGGGCGACCCAGGTCCGCAACCTCAAACCTGGTGACCGAGTGTTGCTCCTGTTGCCCTCCAGTTGCTAAACTATTGGCTTATTGGCAGGGGCCATACAAAGTGATCCGGAAGGTCGGGCCAGTGACCTATGAGATCAGTCAACCGGACCGGCGCAAGTAGGTTCAACGGTACCATATTAACCTCCTGAAGCCCTGGCGTGAGCAAGAAGGCCTCCTAATCAATCCTTGTCCGCCGGAGCCGGAGTTGGGCCCTCAGGTACCCCTGGCTGAGGACACTGTGGAACCCCGGCTTGGGGAAACCTTGACTGGAGAACAACGTAGGCAAACCCAGTGCCTCCTGCAGGCGTTCCCGAAGACGTTCACGGCCCAGCCAGGCTACACAACCCTTGCCCACCATGCCATTCAGACAGAACCGGGAGTGGTGGTCCGAGAGGCGAACCGACCTTTGCCATACCGCATGCGGCAAGTTGTCGAGGAGGAAGTCCAAGCTATGATGGACTTGGGGGTCATTGAACTATCACAAAGCGAATGGCGCAGTCCAAGAGTCCTGGTACCCAAATCGGATGGTACCCAGTGATTTTGTGTGTGTTTGCAGGGTGTTCTTCAGATTCTTTTTTGGCCTTCCTAATTACAATTTTTAACCTTAATTTGCCAGAGTTAATGCTCCTTTCTATTTTCCTCACTAGGATTTTGTGACAGATTGGTCGCAGAAACCCTCTTGGGGTTGCTAAGTGATGTGCCAAGACTACTTCTGCCCCTGCTTTCCTGCCCTGGCAGCTTGGAACTTCAGTGCCCTACCTGGTTTGAGCCACAGCAAATAGCCTCCTGCAAACCCAGACCCAGGTCTGAACCACATCTCCTAACAGCTGTAGTCTTAAATGAAAGCAGATTAAGAAGCGTTCCTGTCTTTAACAATCAGATGCTCAACTCCCAATGGGGCCCAAACCCCAAATAAATCCAACAAGAAACTTTATCTCTGCATCCCGACCTGAGGTGACATGTACCTCAGGTCGGGATGGGAAGAGTTGAAATCCCCATTATTATTGAGGTTTTTATTTTAATCTCTAATTTAATCTCCTTGAGCATTTCACAGTCATCATCACCATTTGGGCCAACTGATCCATAATATATCCCTACTGCTTTGTTCTTATTATTAGAGCGTGG
This sequence comes from Dermatemys mawii, assembly GCA_007922305.1. Taxonomy (NCBI): domain Eukaryota; kingdom Metazoa; phylum Chordata; order Testudines; family Dermatemydidae; genus Dermatemys; species Dermatemys mawii. The sequence goes on from ML677410.1 coordinate 776,441, forward strand.
AATTACTATCCATAGAGATTATATGGTAAAATTTGATTCATTTAAGATTTTTACTTTATTTGATTCTATGGTTTCTTTCACATATAGTGCTACTCCCCCACCAGCACGACCTCTTCTGTCCTTCCGATATATTTTGTATCCTGATATTACTGTGTCCCATTGATTATCCTCATTCCACCAAGTTTCTGTGATGCCTATTTTATCAATATCCTTGTTTAATATGAAGCTGTCTAGTTCACTCATCTTATTATTTAAACTTCTAGCATTTGTATATAAGCACTTTAAAAACTTGTTACTTTTTACCTGTCTGCCATTACGTGATGTAATTGAATGGAACTTTTTTCATCTGACTGTTTCTCATCAGCTCCTACCTGTATTTTTTCATCTTCCATCCTCTCCTCCTTACTGGGACATAGAAAATCTCCATTAATAGATCATCCCTAAGGAGTGCCTCTGTCCAAACCACATACTCCTCTGCACCTGTCGGCTTTTCCCCTTAGTTTAAAAGAGTCCAGGGGAGAAATTCTAGCACTCTAGGTACATGAAGTGCTGATGACCTCTGGCAGCATAAATGTGACTTAAGACTAAAGTAGAAACAAAGGAGGGAAGAGAGGAGTGAAACAGAAGAGGACGGAATGGATAAAGAGCTCAAAACAGTGAGGAAAGTGGAGATGTAGCATAGTGGGTACTGTCCCAGGAAGCAACTAGCAGATGAGATTTTGGAGCTAAGAATGCAGACCCCTATGCTTTCCTATGTGGATTAGCCACTGGGTTGACGAGGCCCTGGATAATTTGGAGTCCGTAGAAAAATGGGCACTCCTGCACCTCAAGCAGGGTCCCTGGCAGAAGGTCCAGATAGCGGGAGAAGCCCCAGCTCCTGGACCCTGGCTGCGGCCCCAGGACTGGAGGAGCTCTTCCTCCCTGCCATAGCCTCAGGGCTGGGGGAGTTCTCACTCCTGACTGGCCATAAAGGGGAGGTCAGATTCTCTCTGGTCTTTGGGGGGCAGGGGGAATAAAGGATCAAAAGGGAGACCTGGGCCCTTTTAAATTGCTGGTCCTGGGGCAGCTGCTCCTTTTGCTCACCCTCCCCCACCCTCCACTCCCACCCCCCTCCGCAGCCCTGTGTGAAGCAAAAAGGGCAATGATGTAAAAGTGCTGCCATGGCAGCACTTTAGCATTGGCTGCGTACGGGCCGGTACTGGCAGACATTTTTTACCGGTACGCCATACTGATCCGCACCAGCCCACTTTCACCCCAACCATGACCTTTCTGTTCAGCCAAGGAGAGTAAAGATGGGCGCTAGCCTATGCTGTGGGAGGCCTCACTCTTCCTGAGTGAGAATATGGAGGGCAAAAATAACTTTCGCTCATTTTCTGAATGCTCTGGGGAAAACGGACATTTCCCAGTGGGCTAATTACGAGGAGGATTTTTTCTTGCAAAATGAAGAGTGCTCCAGCCAGCTTACTCTTGAAAATCTTGCTTTCTCATGACACAGCAACAAGGAGGAGTTCCACCCCTGGGCTCTTACAAGGTCCAGGTTCTCACCACTGTGCACTACTCTGCTGCCACAGGGTGACTGAATTGGGCCCCAGTTGGACAGCCGAGAACCTCTGGGGAGCTCTCCACTGGCATAAAGCAGTTTAGTTAGATCCTATGTTGACAGCCTCCCCTCCCACCCCGCCCCGCCCCTCAACTCACACACACGGATTAGAGGGTGGGAGAGGCATTCTGGAGTGGGCTGGACAATTCACAGCTGGCCTAACGTTCCATAGAAACTATGGCCAATTGATGTAAGTTAGATCTGCCCCTATACTGCTCTAACTGACACCAATGGGTCAGAACTGTCACGGATGCACCAAGATAAGCAGTGATGCATAACATGCTCCTTGATGCCATTTTCCCCCTATCTCCTGCCCTGAGTCTGGGGTCCACCGCTAGGCTCCAAAGGCCGTACTTAAACACTCAAAATAAGTGACCTACTTTTCAAAAGTGCTAAGCACCCATGCACACACTCCCCTAACTTCTGGGAGAGTCCATCTGGAAACTGGACCCCACAGGATCCTTCACTGGGTCACTTCAGAGCCCAACATTAAATACCCACTTTGAAAATGTTTGTAAGAAAAGCTCTTCTGCTCAGAAGCCAAACCCTCAGCCCATCAGTCATGGGCCAATGAGCTCCCCATCCACAGGATGGGCTTTCAGGAAAAACAGCCTACCCACTCCTGAGTTCTCTAAGGAGAACACAAGTAGTATGAAAAACTGTTTTTGCAAGGGAAACCCTTTCAGACATCTTTATCTATTGGAAAGAACAAAGAAAGGCACAAACCCGATACTTCTAACCCTCTTCAGGTCACCATTAAGCTAGGTGGCAGTGTGGCAAACTTGGGGACAGTGGAGAGGAGTAATTTCTGATGCCAGTGCATGTGTGGGAGCACTGCTGTTAGAGGACACCCTAGTATTAATAGAGGGAGATCTCTTTGAGTGGTAAAGGCCTGTGCTTTGGAGCTGAAGAGCTAGCATTTGAGTCCTGGCTCTACATGAGCATGTGGGTCACCTGGGAAAAACTACCTGGTAGGCTCCTTAGTTCTGCCTGTCTGAGAGGCCACAGTGAGGCACCACTCACAGTAGATTGTGCACTAGTTTAAGTATGATCATGTGTGCTCTGCTACAAGCCTCAGATTCAGCCCCCTTTGAGAGGGATCAGACATACCTCTGGGCAGGGCTGGTTTAGGAAGGGTTGTAGGGTAGCATTTATTTCAAACAAATATTTTTCTAATCCTCATGGCTGCAAAGAGAAGTTTGAAAACATGACTCAAGTGTAACTGGTGCAGTGCTGTCTTCCTTAGTCTGCAGAGAGCCTGAGAAAACAGCAGCAGCACACTCTCAAGCCAGGGAGAAGCCAGAAAACTTACATCCACTGCAGATCAGAACAGGCCACCAGCACTCTGGGGGACCCTGGGGTGGACACTGTTCTGCATCACAATATGGAATTGTCTCTTCTTTGGTGGACATCAGATGCCCTCTGGGCTCCAGTCCATCCCTCTGACCTTTTGGGTCCAGGGGTCAGATTGGGCAGGGGTGGGGGGAAGGGGAGGAGAGGAAATTATGGTACCAGAATTGGATGCCACTCACAGCTGATTGTGTAGATCTTCATTGTATGATCATCCTTCTCCTCCCTGCCATACTTTGATCAGCAATGAAACCATTAGCTGTGCTGACATTTAAACCACCATCACTGAGATGATGTATCTATTGCTTCAGGCTCCCTGCAGACTCAGGCATACGTCACTGCATCAGTTACATGCAGTACATGTTTTCTAGGTTTTCTTTACAAGCCTAAGGCTAGATATTGACTTTTCTAAAGATGAAGGGTGAGATTCAGGAGAACAAGATGGCAGTCTAAGGCTATGTCTTTACTGGCAACTGAACAACAAAACTTTTGTCTTTCAGAAGTGTTAAAAAAACCATACACACACCCCTAAAGACAAATTTTTGGGGACTACAAGTGCCAGTGTGAACAGCACTTTGTCATCAGGAGCGCTTTCCTGCTGACAAAGCTAATGCCACTCATTGGGGATGGAAGTTTTTTGTCTGCAGGAGAGCTGACAAATAGTGGTTACACCGCATGACTTCTAGCAGCACGGTTGTAGCAACACAGCCATTTTCACTAAAATCTGTGTAGTGTAGATTTTAGGGCAAAAAAATGTGATGATCTCTGATATGGTGAGATCCAGCCCAATTTGAGCCCTGGGTTTACTTAGAAACTGTGTCCACAGCACCTGGTTTGTTCCATTCTGCTTGCACTGAGACAACCATCAGTGCAGTGAGACAGGGCAGCTCTGTGAGGTGTCAGGAAATCAAGAGCTTGGTATTTAATGACTGCATTAGTATGGCAGAGATCTTTCCCTCTCCAGAGGTGAGAGAGGCCCTGAGCACCTTCTTTCTGCTAATGGACAAACAGAAAGATTGGCAGCATGGCTTTGACCAGCCCACTTGATTGTTATATTGATTGTCTGTGCTGATATGCCTGGACAGTGGAAAGGCAGAGCAGCAACAACTAATTCCATATAAAATGGAAGGGAAAATACAGGAAAGGAGCAGGGTGATGAGAGACATGAGAGCGTCAGCATAGCTTTCTGGGCATGGCAAGCACTGAGTATGCCTGGCTTGGTCTCTCCCTTCAGTCTGTTCTGGCAGGTTTTCTCTCTCTCCTGTGCCTCTAGGCAGCATTTTCTTGAACTCTCCCATGGCAGCGGTGGCACGAGAGCAGATCGCCAGTGGTAGCAGTGCTGCAAATGCTGGGGTGAGAGCACGGAGGCACTTGAGCACTGTGTTCCATTGTCCTCCCAGCAGCAGTGCTAGTGCAGGGTGCTGCCTACACTGTGTTGGCTGGAAGCAGGTTGTGAGAGGACTTGAGGCTCTTGTCCAGTTACCTTGCAAAGTCAAGGGCAGTGCCACAGAGATGAGGTTCGGTGGCTGTTTCTTGTCCTCTCCCAGATGTGACCATGGAGAAGGCCACAGCCCAGCAGCTGGAGCTAGCCAAGCAGCCAGCAAGCGCACAGCTATGCAGAGAAATGCTGAGATGGTGCAGTCACTCCTTACTGATGGATTTTTTAAATTAAGCTTTAATTTCCTCTTCTTCTGATCTCAATCCCTCCCCCTATGTTTTAATGAGCTTGGTCCCCCAGCATATCAAACAAGCCTGATCCCTAGTGCTCTCTCTTTGCAATTCCCAGTGGCTCCTAACAAAGATGTGCTGTTTAATTTTGCCAGGCTTCCAGTTTACACTGAAGCATTAAAAAAACAAACAAATAAAAAAAACCAAAACAGAAGGCCTGTATTTCTCCCAGCCTATTGATAGAGCATTATAGGTATTAAATTCTATAATTTTTTCACTGGCCTTTAAGCAGCCTTGCTGTTAATATTTAATGATGAAAGATGCTGGTAATCAGCCCTGTATCCCAAGTGTCTGAATGCTTTATGCTCTGCCTTTGGGAGCCTGATTGTGAACCCAGCCCTCCAGAGCTTCCTACCCCAACTTAATAAACTTTGCCATTCAGGCATCAGATTCCCCCTAAATACTCATCTATCTTCCTCCGACATCGCTAATGCCAAGCCCAAGATAAGTAGGCATGAGAAAGGAGGAAAGGTAAGGGGAAGCCAGTACGAGGCACCGGCCAGCTTCTGTGCTATGCCTAAGTAGACACAGCCAAGGAATGAGGGGCAAAGGTGGCTTTAGACCATCTGGTGCTTCCTGAATTATAGGCTGCTCTGGGGCTGCTCTAATTGACACGAGCCTGGCATGGCTGCCTGTGGACTGCACTGCAGCGCAGAACTACCATAGTGCAAAGGGCTTTGACCATGTCCTCTCCTGCCCTGGCATGTCCCCTCCTGTCCCAACCAAGGACTACAAAGACAGGTGACAGATCTGTATAGACTGGCCCTGTGCTGCTACTCCATGGGAGGCATGTTCCTGGGGCCCTCCTGCTTCTATGACCCCCTACATCACTGCGGGAGGCTACAGAGGCCATTGAAGGGGCAAGAATCTGTCCCTTAGTCCTCAGAAAAGGTATTATTTATGGGGCTCAGCTGGGATTGCTGAGATGCTCTCTATGCATCTGGGTTTCCATGTGTGGTGCACTGGAGCAGAGGTGGGCTGAGCTATTTGCATGTATTTTAAATAACTGGGGCAAGGGAACAGGATGGAGAATTGTCAGCTGGAACAAGAATGGACCTGAGCCTCTCCTCTCTGACATCAAGTCTCTTCCAGCAGGCAGCCTGAGGTCCTGCCATCCCACCCAGCGAGGGGCTTTTCCATCTCTCACACCAGCCTGGGTCTCACCGTGGTTCGCCGCTGCCCGCTCAGCACTGGGATCCTAGCTCGGGATCCTGGCTGTCAGGTTCTAGGCTTTCATAGCATGTTGGAGTTGTCCAGTGCGGGGCAGGTAAACCACAGATAATATTGCCTTGGGCTGACAGGGCTCAGGTAAAGTGAGCAGAGCAATATTCCAAAGAGAGCTACCTTTACCTGCTAATAGTACTTAGCACTTACATATTGCAGCGCTATTCAGAGCTGTGTGCAAACATGATCTAATTAACCACTGGGAGGAAAGGGAGGATCTTCCTTCCTAGTTTACAGATGGGGAAGCTGATGCAGTCTAGCTGAAGTGCAGTTACAGTAATAAAGGCCACATACACACCTATATGATCTGGAGGATGGCATGGACTGCACCCTCAGCAATTTTGCAGATGACACTAAACTGGGAGAAGTGGTAGATACTCTAGAGTGTAGGATAGGATAAAGAGGGATCTAGACAAATTAGAGGATTGGGCCAAAGGAAATCTGATGAGGTTCAACAAGGACGAGTGCAGAGTCCTGCACTTAGGATGGAAGAATCGAATGCACTGCTACAGACTAGAGACCAAGTGGCTAGGCAGAAGTTCTGCAGAAAAGGACCTAGGGGTTACAGTGGACAAGAAGCTGGATATGAGTCTACAGTGTGCCCTTGTTGCCAAAAAGGCTAACAGCATTTTGGGCTGTATAGTAGGAGCATTGCCAGCAGATTGAGGGACATGAACATTCCCCTCTATCAGAATTGGTGAGGCCTCATCTGGAGTACTGTGTCCAGTTTTGGGCCCACACTACAAGAAGGATGTGGAAAAATTGGAAAGAGGCCAGTGGAGGGCAACAAAAATGATTAGGGGGCTGGAGCACATAACTTATGAGGAGAGGCTGGGGGAACTGGGATTATTTAGTCTGCAGAAGAGAAGAATGAGGGGGAATTTGATAGCTGCTTTCAACTACCTGAAAGGGGATTCCAAAGAGGATGGATCTAGACTGTTCTCAGTGGCAGCAGATGACAGTACAAGGAGTAATGGTCATAAGTTGCAGAGGGGTAGGTTTAGGTTGGATATTAGGACACACTTTTTCACAGGGAGGGTGGCGAAGCACTGGAATAGGTTACCTAGGGAGGTGGTGGAATCTCCTTCCTTAGGAGTTTTTTTAAGGTTGGGCTTGCCAAAACCCTGCCTGGGATGATTTAGTTGGTATTGGTACTGCTTTGAGCAGGGGGTTGGACTAGATGACCTCCTGAGGTCCCTTCCAACAGTGATATTCTGTTATTCTATTCAGTGCTGTTGTATACACACATCACCTTACTGCACAGACTGCAGGTTTTAAGATGAGACTTTTCTGCTTTCACTATACCAGTATAGTGAAAACCTGTGACACCTCATCCACCTTAGGGCTTGATTACACTGGCACTTTATAGCGCTATAAAGCCACCAAGAGCTCTATAATTCACTACCCATCCAGACTGGTGAGGCATGTAGGGCGCTATAAATCCACATTTATACCGGTCCTGGTAATCCTCCTTGCCAGAGGATTAACAGCTGTAGCATATTGAGTGCTCCATTTTAGCTCCAGTGTAAACAGATATTAACAATACATCATTTTGAGTGATTACTGGAAATACCCTCTAAGCCATTTAAGCCAATTAAGCCTCTGTTCTCTTTGTTTTGAACTTGGCTGGAGGAATGTGGAAGTACGTTTTCAGAGATTATCTTTAACTTGGCAAATCAAAAATGCAAAAGTTTACCTTTGAGCGAACGAAAAGCAGAAGGTTTGTAGGCTTGGCATTTCAGAGACAGTTTGTTGACACATTCTCAGGAGGCCAAAAATCCACTCGCTCTTTCCCTCATGCATACACACAACACGCTCCCCCTCACCCCCTTCATTTGAAAAGCACATTGCACCCAGCTGAATGCTGGGATAGCTGCCCATAATGTACCACTCCCATGCTGCTGCAAGTGCCACAAATATGGCTATGCCAGTGTGGTGGTGGCTGTGAGTGTGGACACGATGGAGCGCTATCCCTGGAGCTGTATCTGAAGGCGGGTATAACCAAAACCACTATAAAGCTGTAAGTGTAACCAAGCCCTTAATGTGGATATAGTTATACCAGTACAAAGGTGCATACACCAGTATAGCTTATTTGGAAAACAAAATATACTGTACCAGTATAAGGCAGTGTCACAGGGTCCAGGCCTCCCTGCATTCTCTGTACTCTCAATAAAAGTCTTCACACCATTCTCCAGTGTTTCTCCCAAGTGTCCTTTATTTACAGTACAGGTGCATGGCTCCCAAGTGGTAAACAGTGGTCCCCCAGTTCCCAGACAGTTACCTTACTGTCTTGGTTCCCAGGCCTCCAGACCCTCAAGGCACCTTGCACAGCCAGGAGACCACACTATTGCCTCCTCTTCCCTGCCTGGCCTCTCTGTAACTGACCATGAGTCAGGGCTTTTGTAGCCTGGTCAGCTTTCTGCCTCAGCTGTGGTCCATCAGCCCCTGCTCACTCTGTGAGCCTATGCTCCTTAGGACCTCCAGCTGGGCTCCCCTGCTGGATACTACCAGCTCCTGCTCCTGGGCCTCCTGCCAGGAAGCAGGGTTTAAGTTGCAGAGGCAGGGCATTTCAGGGGTTTTTACCCCTGCCCAGCCACAGGCACCTTCATAGGGCTTTAACAGCAACCCCACTAATGTACTTAGACATCTGTAAGGCATTTGACTTGGTACCACATGATATTTTGATTTTTAAAAAAACCCTCTAGAATGATATAAAATGAATGTGGCACACATTAAATGAATTTAAAACTGACTAATTCATAGTTCTCAAAATGTAACTGTAATACGACTGTTGCTGGACTCCTGTACCCAGTCCTGGTGTCCACAGTTCAAGAAGGATGTTGATAAATTGGAGATTGTTCAAACAAGAGTCACAAGAATGATTAAAGTGCTAGAAAACCTGCCTTTTAGTGGTAGACTCAGGGAGCTCAATATATTTGTCTTAACAAAGGGAAGGCTCAGGGGTCACTTGATCACAGTCTGTAAGTACCTGCATAGGGAACAAATATTTAGTAATGGGCTCTTTAATATAGCAACAAAAGGTCTAACATGATCACATAGCTGGAACTGAAGCTAGATAAATTCAGACTGGAAAAAAGGCATACATTTTTGAGTGAGAGTAATTAGCCATTGGAACAACTTACAGAGACTGGCAATTTTTCTAGCGAGATTGGATGTTTTTCTCAAAGATATGTTCTAGGAATGATTGAGGGGCAGGTGTCTGGCCTATGCTATTCAGGAGGTTGGACTAGATGATCATAATGGTTCCTCCTGGTCTTGGAATCTAGGAATTTATTAATCACACTAGGGCTTATGCTGGTGTATCACTCAATAATAACACCCCTAACTGACATCACTGTAAAAGTGTAATTTATGTATTGTGGACCAGGTCTAAAATATGTTTTACTGCATTCACTGTAGTGAGTCTTGCGGAGCCAGCATGGCTCTGGGAGAGGGAGTTGGAGTCTCTTCTTACCTGTCCATCATCAACAAAAAGCAGTTAACTGAGTTCTGATGTACACTTAAAATGTAGATTGCCCTAGCTATGGCGCTCTTGGGTGTGAAAAATTCACATCCCTCAGCAACACTCTTAATCTGACCTAAACTCTGAAGTAGACACAGCCAGGTCTTCAGAGGACATTGTATGTTGAGCTAGATACCACCACTCAGGGAGAAAGATTACCTGTATTGATAGAAAACCCTTTCCATCCCTGTAGTGAATATCTGCATGACAACTACATTGGCACAGCTGCAGCCCTGAAGCTGTGCCGCTAGAGTTCCCTGTAGTGGGGCGGCTGCCCCACTCCAGCAGAAAGAGGGTTAAAGTCAGCCTTGGGAGAAGGCTGGGGCTGAGAGCTGCTAAACTGGGCTGACTGGGGCAGCGGCCATGGCTGGTCCACTCCCCAATCAGGCCACAGCTGGTCTGCATAAAAAGGCTGTGAGCCAGGAGCTTAGGGAGTATCTCTCCAGTCTTGGAGGGAGCAGGGCCTCATTGCCTGCTGTGATGGTGCTGTTCCTGGTGGGACCCAACTGAGAGTGCCAAGTCAGGACAAATTGCTTCAGAAGGGGCAATTACGGCCCAAAGCTGGGGTTTCTCCACCTCTAAGGCAAACCAAACTAGCCAAACAGAAAAGACTTTGGTTTCACCCCACTGGCTAGCCACAAGTCACACAAGCAATTGCCTTAGACACTCCAGTTTCCTAGTATCACCACCAGCAGCCACCTGTCCTGGGGACAAATGGTTATGAAAACCAATACCCCAATAAAAGAAAATGGTTGTCCCCAATTTCAAAGAATCAGGCCCCAGACCCAGGTCAATATACAAATCAGATCTTACCCACAAATCACGCTGTTGCCAATCCTTTAGAATCTAAAATCTAAAGGTTTATTTATAAAAGGAAAAAGAGATACGTGAGGGGTAGGAATGGTTAAAAGAAATCAATTACATGCAGTAATGGCAAAGTCCTTGGTTCAGGCTTGCATCAGTAGTAGAATGAACTTCAGGTTCAAATCAAGTCTCTGGAATACATCCACAACTGGGATGGGTCATCAATCTTTTGTTCAGAGCTTCCATTTGTAGCAAAATCCCATCCAGAGGTAGGAGCAAGGCTGGAGACTGAAGACAAGATGGAGGGGCTGCAACAGCTTTTTTATAGTTTTTCCCGGGTAAAAGAATCTCTTTGTTCCTGCTGTGAAAAGTACAGCCCCATGGATTTCTGGAGTCACATTGGCACATCACATGACCAGGCATGACTTAGGATTTCCGGGTGGCAGCCTTTACCCACCATCTACCTTGCATGTCCTCTGGTAGACTTCTCATGTGGATTGGAGCAGTCCAAGCTCCAAACGAGTCCATTGTATAGCTGATGGTCCTTAATGGGCCATCAAGCAGGCTAAGAAAAGCTAATACCAAGTGGTCTGGAATGTTCCCAACAGCATAGCACAATATTTGGAAAGACACACAGTACAGAGTCAATATTCATAACTTTAACTACAAAAATGATACTCACATACCAATGGCATATTCATAATCAGCACATCATAACCTGGTGATAGACACCTTATATGATCCCCTTTACACAAGATTTGGGGCCCTTACAGGACCTAGGTTACACCAATGATCTATGTGATCCCAGATAATTTCAGGAATGTAACACCTGCAGAAAGGGTACTGGGAGTGAAGCAGGGCTAGGGAAAGACCAGAGCAGCTGGGGAGTTCCAGGCTGGCAACTCCCTAGGCTGCAGGGCCTCATCCAAGGCCCACTGAGATACTGGGTTGCAAGGAAAGGCAGCAGGCCAAAACCCCCTTGCCTATGATGACTGGCTCTTACACTGTAGTCTGCCCCAGGGAATGGGGGCTCATTGCTGACTGGCAGTAGCCGCAGACTGAGGCAAGGTGGGGATTAGTGGGTTGGGGGTTCCCCAGGAAGGGGAGACCCTGGCAGAGTGTGGGGTATTGCCAGGGCGCAAGACCCCAGGTAAAAGGGCACCGGGATCCAGTGAACAGTGAGACACAGGCCTGCAGAGGGCGCTCTGAGGGCTAGTGAGCTAATTCCCATATGGCCAGCAGGAGGTGCTGCAGGGGTGAGTCATCATGCCACTACACTCCCATAGAGCAGGCATGGTCTAGGATTTTGTCTACACTGGGAAAATGAGATGTGTTCAAAAACATGTCAAATAATATGCTGCTCCTCTGGAGTTTAAACATGAGCAGCTAAAGCTCTAGACTGTGCCTACAGGACAGAGAAAGTGATGTTAACCGTGTGTTAGGTACATTAGCATGTTTTCTACCTCCTTATTTTCCAATGAAGACATAACCTGAGGGTATGTCTGCACTTCAAGCTGGAGGTGTACATTCCCACTTGAGGAGAAGTATTTGCCTTTGGTCTCATTGAGCTAGCATGCTAAACAGAGAGTATAGCCCTAGCAGCATGCAAGGCTAGCTGCCTGGAATATGTACTTAATGTCTTGGGGAGTATGGAGGTGGGGTGATGAGCCCCTCTCACAGCTACACTCTATTTTTAGCATGAGGCTAGTGCAGGTACATCTCCTTGAGGTGGAGCGCACACCTACAGCTCTGAGTGTAGACCTACCCTTAGGCTGGAGGTTGTGGTGGGAATGTACAAGGAAAGGAAATAAACTTTCTCAAGGTCATATAGTAGGATAATGGCTGATCCAGGAATTGAACCTTGGTTTCTAGATACCCAAATCACTGCCACATCCACTAGGTCATGCTGCCTGCAAAGAGCACATGCCAATACATGAGGCTCAGTGGAAAAAACAGCAGTCTTCCAGCTGCCCCATCTCAGAGTGACAAACAGCAGCTGCAACTCTCAGACCAAGGGAAGGAGTTAGGGGGCATGAGAGCACATTCACCCCTCCCCGCCCCTCAGTGCTGGCACTTGCCCCCACATCTCCCCTCAGGGCTAGCTCTCACCCTTATGCCCAATCTCCTGGCAGGATTAGTTCTCACCCCACCCCATCTCCTGCCTGAAGAAGGAGTCACCTCCCCATCTCCTGGCAGCTGTAATGTGCTGTGTTTAAGATCATTGTAAGGACTCACATTTTACTAGGAATGTTTTATTTCCATCTGCTCATTCTGACTCTTAACAATAGACAAACACAAAGCAAGAGTCTGTCTCTAGCAGCAAATGATGCAGGAGGGCGTGCTGTAAACAAAATAATGAGATTAGTGCCAGTGAGAATAGCCCATGCTATTACATCTCTTCGCAAAATGAGAGAATCCTTCTGATACAATATACTAGCATCATTAGCAGGGCCTCTTGTGCTGCTGCAGAGTCCCTGCCTCCCCTTGGTTCAGCTCTTTGCTGCAGAAAACTTTCAGGTTTCAAATATCACAATTCTAGCCTTATGGTTGGGATCTATGTGCAAGCAAGACTTTGTCATATTCCTGCATCTGAGGCTATGTCTACACTCCATCATTTACAGCAGCTCAGGTGTGCCTCTGCAGTGCTTCTGGTGAAGACACTCCAAGCTGATGGAACAGAGCTCTCCAATTGGCTTAATAAATCCTAGCTCTGCAAGAGGGAGTAGCTATGTCAGTGGGAGAAGCTCTCTTGCTGACATAGTGCTGTCTACACTGGGGCTTAGGTTTGTATAACTTACATCACTCAGGGGGGTGAATTATTCACACCCCTGAGCAACATATGTTATACCAAAATAATTTGTAGTGTAGACATAGCCTGAGAGATTTAAACTGCTCACATTCATATAAATGGGTGTTGACTCTGGAGTACAATGATGACAATGTGTCAACTTTATTACCTATTTCACTGGTGACCATTTTAGAAGAAACATCAGTTGATGTATTTATCTCATAATCCTAAACCTTATCAGCTGACTGTAGCCCCAATTGTCCCTTGGATAGCTGAGCTTTCCATGGCAACTTGGACAATGCAGTTGTGCTTCTTCTCTTGAGCCATCTGCGGCACATGAAAGATTGAAAGTTAAGGAGAGTATAAGGTTGGTTTAGTATAGAAATAACTAACAGTAGGGATACTGTGCTCACTGCAGTGTTCATTGTCATATTCAGTTCAAAAATCATCTTTACTGCTGAAGTTACTGGAATATGCTGTAGACTCTGCAGCCTGTCCCCCAGCATGCTGCAAACTGTAGGTCCCTCTTTTACCAAAAGCACTGGATCTTGATCATAAAACTACAGAAACTCAGGTGGGGCTTCTATTTCTGGGCTCTGCTTGCAGTTCCTGGTGGTCTGGGCAGTGCCTCTCTGTTAAATGGCTCTGAAGCAGCAGCTTCTGGAACTGTTGTGGCTCCTACTCCACTGCAACCTGCTTCAGTCGTTCCTTCTGAAGGCAGGGTCTGAATGAACTCTCCCCTGACAGCTAGTTGGTGAGGGGGAGAGACTTCAAGAGCAAACTGTATTTACATGAACACACCTACTCTGCATAGGTATCTAGCAGACAGGACCTCTGTAACTCAACGTGATCAACTTTGGCTGGTGTTAGGTTACAAATCACTTTAGCACTGAATGCAGGAAAGCGAAATGTTATCAAAGTTGTTGTCTTTATTGTATGAGTAAAAGGGAGCAGAACTGTGTTGAGCCTGTCCCAACTGAGGGGTTACCCTCTGTTGAAAGGGACTCACTAAGCCAGGGGCTTGAATGACAGACCCCTGTGAAAGTAAGAGAGATAGAAATAGGTTTTCTAGCTTAGAAGTGTGAGTTAGCTTGTTGTTCCTGTCTGTTCAAAGATGGAACTCAATAGGTTCTGTTAGGAGTCTATTATTATGTTATGCAATTCCTAAAGCTGAAAATGCTTGTCATGGGATGACATTTCTAGCCAGCTTGCATCACTAAGAACTGAAAGTTATTAGGTGCCTATAGTCACTAAGAGTTAGATGGACTTTCAAGAGGTCATAGCAGAGAGGCAGATGGCAGAAAATGACCAGTGAGAGGAGTGGTGGACCAAGGACAAGCACTGTGAGTGGGGTATGGTGAGGAGGCAGAGAGGGGTACAGAAAAGGAAATTTTTGTTGTAGAGCTCAAGAACATAATGCAGAAAATACTACCCCACACACTCTGGGGTGGGTGTCCTGCTCACAGTTTTATGATTCTGAATCCTGCTCGTGGCATTTTCCCTAATTAATGTTGGGTGACTTCCCTCCTTTCATTAAAAGTTTCTTTCCTACACTTTCTGCTTGCAAGTGGGGAAATATTGCCTCTCAGAGGTGTTCAGGGGGGTGTATAATTTTCCCAAGTTTCTGGATGGAGGCCCAAGCTAGGTTGGTGTTGTATTGTTGAAAAGGAACCCCTAGATATTGAACCTGGCCCTGGGTGCCACTTCACCTGGCAGAAGGGTTGCAGTTCAGAAGGTGCTGCCAGGGCTGCTGGATTTGCTGCTGCTGCTATACAGCTGAAGCCTGGGTTAGCCGCTGCTGTCCTCACTGGATGAACCACCTCATTTAGGGCCTATTCCATTTTCTCTTTTCTGTAGGTATCTAGAAATGACCAGAAGTATGAATGGACATTCTTCTTCGACCACTCAACACGGCATATGCTCGCTCATATGCACAACTTCCTCCCACAGCTCCTCACATCCACACCCACCTGACTAACTGGAAGGCTTTTAACTGGTTTCAGCCAGTCCCTGATTGGCTTCAGGTGTCTCAATCAGGCTAGCTGTTTCTACTGATTTCTAGAAGGTTCCAGTGGTACCAGGGATTTGTTTAGCCTGAGACTCACATATCTGTTCTTCAGCACTTTCCTGTAGCCATCTGGCCTTGCCCCATCACAGTTGGTTTTGTTCATTTATCTGTTAGGGGTTTAATTCTGATTCTATTCTGTTTTGCATAAACAAGTAAAATAAATAATACAGCAAGACAGAACTAAGTTAGGGTAAAAAGAGAGGAACCCAGCATATTTGCATAAGAGAATGTGTCACACTCTACTCAAACGACGAGCTGCAGGCCTCACTCCGGAAAGACGCTAGCAGGAACCTGTTGTGAAATACCAAGAGGGGCTGCTCTGAAAGGAGACAAATGGAAGAGGAAGATTACATGCAATTAAGGAGCAAAGCGAGGTAGAGTTTTCAGGTGTGACCAAATGTCATATTTCCCTGCAATTATTTCTGCCTAAGAGTGTCATCTATCACTACTGTCATTGCAGATCGCTCTCATGACCCCTTGCTGTATGCACATGTCACCATGCCCTTACTAGTGCCAAGATAATGCTAGCTCACCATTCCTTAGCAGTATCAGGCAATGCTAATTCACCAGGGCCTAGTGTGAACTGAGGATTGGATACAAGTGGCATAGCACGAGCTCCAGACCGTGCAGGGTGCAAGGATGGCTCAGAGCCCATCTGCACTGCAGATGAAGGTGTGATCGCAGGGTGAGTAGCACAGTCATGCTGGCTTTTATCTAGCTAGCATGGGTAGTGGGCAGTGAAGATGTGGTGGTGGGGTTAGCCACCCTAGAACAAGCTAGCTGGGGACTCCAGGTTGCTGGGCAGTGTCAGGATCAATGCTTCAGTATCATTGTTACCCACCTCAGATGGACTAAAGCTAGCCCAGGGGTGCCTCTTTGCACTCATTCACACCTTCATCCATGCGGTAGATTATCCGAAGCTTTGGTGGGTGGGGAAAGGCTCCTCAAAGGGTAAAGCTTTTGTTTTCTGAGCAGCCTGTTGAGTCAGGTCAGCTGCAGTGTTTGTATCTCTCTGTTACCTCTTTCCCTCCCTTTAGTCACCTCTGGGATGAGAAGGTGCCACATCACACTTCTCCAGCACTTAGAGCCGCTATGTGGAACATGGCAAGGAGCCACAGTTTCTGTTCATCCACAGCTCTCTCAGCACTGGTACAACTGCTAGCAGCAATTTACCAGAGTTGGAAGCAAACGTCTCCTTGGGCAGGTAATGTGAACTCTGGCTGAGGGCTGCCTGCTGCTGCTACCACAGATAATAAGGTTTATGTTTTATAAGGGAGCTGGTTTTAATAGGGTTTAGTGGATCTGAGAGTCTCTGCTGTATCATAAATTTCAGAGACAAGCTTTTGGTGTCACATTGCTTCTTGTTATAATGAAGGGGATTTGAATAGGATGTAATGTAGTTGGGAGCTGAGATACAGCAGCTATTCATCAAGAGAATCTGCTGCAGTGCTCAGTGTAATGAAGGCTTTCTTCGATATAGATACAGATAGATTGGAGATGGACTGGATGCTCACCCAGGAGTCTCCTTTATTACCAATAATATTAGGACAAAACACTGCTGGGCATTTGGCACTCTCTCTGATTGCATTCACACAACAGTTATGTATGTGATGCTCCTAGTCATGAACTCCATTCTCACTGGTGGCCAAGGCCTGGGAAGAAGGGGGCCAGCTGCTAGTAGGTGTGAGTACTGCCATGAATGGTGCTTAGTAAGCCCAAGAGAAAGAACCACTCAGATCCCCTTCTCTTCTGAATGAGACAAAAGGCACAAGCTAAATTCTGTTTTTTCTCACTAGCTGAAAGTGTGAGCATTAGCGCATGCCAGGGAGGGATGGTGACCAACTGCACTTCAAGGAAGAAAAGGAAAAATCCCTAAAAGCCTGATTTGTAAGAGACAGCATCTACAATGGATCCTTGGAGGAGAAAGCCAGCTTTTGTCACACAGTGCACTGCGGCTGGAATATGGGAAAAAGTGGGTCCTATATTGGTTTGCTATGGAGATTAAGGACCAAATATAGGGCAGCCTTCAGAATAGGTCCCTTAAAATAGGGCACTGGCCAGGTATAATCATAGAAGGTAACACAGGTTCTCTTAGCCATGCTGCCTACCCTGTGGGTATGTCTACTGGCAGTGCCCGTGTCAGCGTAAGCTACACAAGCCCACTGAAAATCTGTGAGTTTGTGTATGCTGAAAAACGTGCTGCTGCAGCTTGACTGCTCTGGTACCTATGCTAGCGGATTAAAAGAGTTTAGGTACATCTACTCCCGCTGCAGTCACACCCCTGTGGATGGTTGAGGAGGTCTGCATGCAGGGAGCTCATCAGCAGTTCTTACAGCTTCTGCAGAAAGGTGCACTATGCATCCCCTGCTTGCAGCTGCCAATGGGCACTGAGTTGCTAGGGATCTGGCCAAGCCCTCTAGGTCACATCGTCTTAGGGCAGGAGTCCCCTCGGGCTCTTGAAGTGGCCTTGTCTAGTGCTCACTGTGAAATTTAGCTCCTGTGGAGCTAATGGCGGGGAAGGAGAAATGGGTTCTTGTGTCCTCTCTTCCCCATAGGATGATCACCCAGGACATGTGTCTGCAAAGCAAGGGAGCTTTGCTCACTGCCAAGCATGGAAACAGAAATGAGGTGGCAGCAAAGACCCAGTTAGACAAAGAGGCTAGGACAGAGCTAATGTTGGGTTTGTAGGGAGCTCTCCAGCCAGTCACCTCCACCCCAGAGCAGAGCACAGCCCACAAGCAACATAGCAGCCTTCCCTCCCCACTACGACACCACCAGCAAACACTGTTCATCACAGATTCAGGGAGCTTGACCCTTGGGCTTCATCACAGTCTGTAAGTACCAAATGGGGAACAAATATTTGATAATGGGCTTGTTAGTCTAGCAGAGAAAGGAAAACATGATCCAATGCCTGGAAGTTGAAGCTAGACAAATTCAGGCTGGAAATAAAGCATCAGTTTTACATGGTGAGTAATTGACCACTGGGGCAATTGGCCAAGGCCCATGGTGGATTCTCCATCACTGACAACTTTTCAGTCAAGATTGGATGTTTTTCTCAGAGCTCTGCTCTAGGAATAATTCTGGGGCAGGTCTCTGGCCTGTGTTATCCAGGAGGTCAGACTAGATGGTCACAGTACTCCTTTCTGGACTTGGAATCTATAAATCCCCCCTCTAGTGACTTGCCACCTGAAGGGCGATAACCAATTACTCTGTTGGCTGAAGTGGCAGAAGTATGTGCAGCTGCTCTAAAGGTTCCAGCTCTGCTGATTAGTAGGGCCCTATCAAATTAATGGTCCATTTTGGTCAATTTCACAGTCATGGGATTTTAAAAATCATAAATTTAATGATTTCAGCTATTTAAATTTGAAATTTCATGGTGTTTTAATTTTCGGAGTCCTGGCCCTAAAAGGAGTTTTGGGGAGGGGGGGATTTGCAAGGTTATTGTAGAGGGGATGCAGTACTGCTACTCTTACTTCTGCACTACTTCTGCCTTCAGAGCTGGGCAGATGGAAAGTGGTGGCTGCTGGCCAAGAGCCCAGCTCTGAAGGCAGAGCCACTGCCGGCAGCAACATAGACATAAAGACGGCATGGAATGGTATTGCCACCCTTACTTCTGCGCTGCCGCCTGGAGAACAGGGCCCTCAGTCAGCAGCTGCCACTCTCAGGCTGCCTAGCTCTGAAGGCAGCAGAGTAGAAGTAAGGATGACCTGCCTTCAGAGCTGGGCATCCGGCCAACAGCCACCGCTTTCCAGCCACCCAGCTCTGAAGGCAGCACGGAAGTAAGGGTGGCAATACCACAACCCCCCTAAAATAACCTTGTGATCTGCCCCTGCAAAGCCCTTTTGGGTCAGGACACCCAATTTGAGAAATGCTGGTCTCCCCTGTGAAATCTTTTAGAGTAGCAGCC